>JABFPJ010001979.1:0-21928 GCA_022817425.1 Gryon sp. ZL-2020
ATCGCGGAAGCAACACAGTTTGCCATACCCTGAATTATAACAACAATTACAACATTATTTTACTTAACAAAGGTATTTACACTAAGAAGAATAACTTACAATAAATTACTGTTTAAACAGTAATTTATTGTAAGTTATTTTTCTTAGTGTAAGTTTTTGGAAAAAGAAATAAGCAAAGTCATAGTTTTGATCTGAAAATAATTTGCAGTTGAGTATGACAGCAATATTGCTTAGTTATTAATAAAAGTTATATTACAAACCAACCTTGTTTTTAGAGAACCGTTTTATCACTTTTACTTTTGATGATTTCTCTTTTACGATTAATAATTTTCTAGATTGATTGTTATATTAATTTTAATTATAATCATTCATATTAAATTAAATATATGATATATATGAGAATTATAGTTTAAAGTTAAATTATTTAATCAAATCTGTACAAATCTAAGAATACATTTATATATCTAAATTTCAAACTTATATTTTTATATTTCAAATTAAACTTTTGCTAAAGTTAGTAAATAGTATATTACACAACAAGGGAGATGAAATCGGAAATCCATTTTCCCGAGCGAGGTTTACAAGCCGAGCCGAAGGCGAGGTTTGTAACCGCGAGGGAAACGAATTTCCGATCATCTCCCATGTTACGTACTATATTTTTCATTACGAGGGAGGGAAAAAGGCCATTTTCCTAAATCTCCCTAGGGAGGAAAATGGCATTTCCCTCCCCGAGTAACGAAAA
This sequence comes from Gryon sp. ZL-2020, assembly GCA_022817425.1. Classification (NCBI taxonomy): domain Eukaryota; kingdom Metazoa; phylum Arthropoda; class Insecta; order Hymenoptera; family Scelionidae; genus Gryon; species Gryon sp. ZL-2020. The sequence continues at coordinate 743 of JABFPJ010001979.1, forward strand.
ATGTATTACATACGTAAATTGAATATTTTTAGTGTTTTTCCGACACAAATCATTATTTAATAGCTTGTCGATTGTATAAAAAAAGACAAAAAAAGACTTTGAACAACAAAGTTTCGACAGATTTAACAGTTATAGTCGAGGCCAATGGGAGTCTCTGCAGACGATTAATATTTAATAGATTAACCCACTTGTGAGAAAAACCTTAAAGAAACGCAATTGTAATATATTTGTACGGTAGTTTTTCTTTATTTTTAAACTACTCCTTTATTCATGAACTTGCGCTATGTTTAGACCAAGATTTATAAATCCACGTTGCGGTAGAGAAAGATAGAAAAGCGAGCAAGTGAGTCAATTTTGCGTTGGCAACCGAATTGTTTATGTTTCCATGTTTTTTTTAATTACGTTTTCATTGCTGGGAAAATTTGTTGGAAGTATATCGAGAAAAAGAACAAAACTGTGGAATAATTAATGATATTACGTGTTGTGTGTTGTGTGTGGGTGTTTTGGATCATGAAATTAACTGAGTCAAGTGTGAGATTACAGTAACGCGAAGTTTATTTCTTTCAGATCTTATTTTTTAGTTCTTTATTATTTATATTTTTAGTTTTTCATTATTATTATTATAATTATAGCTTTTTTAGTTGAGATAAGAAATGGTTGAGTTTATCATTATTTTTAAAAAATGTATTTACACTAACTAATCTAACTATTTTTTTTATCTGTAATTAAAGTAACGTTATGAAATAATTAAATATACTAACTAAATGAAGTTAAGTCAGTAAAGTTGAATAAAATAATTTGACTCAACTAAATTTTATTTAATTTAGTTAGTTAATTAGTAATAATCTACTTCGTTAATGTATAGTTAGTTATTTTAGTAAGCGTCTTGCAACTTTGAATATAAAGTGAAAAATGTTGACACTTTTCATTGCTTGGTTGAAAACTATAAATATAATTTTTTAATTTATCTACATTTTGATACAGGAACCACCGCGTTAACTTACAACAGCTTAATTTGTGACATGTGACTGTAACTTCACTCCCTCAAGGACAATCATTTTAATAATCAATTCATGCACATTATTTCATGCGGTACAGTAACTTGGTTTTGAGCAGTTAATGAGAATAATGATATTAACCGACCTTCGTAATACAACATAAACGAGAAATCACACACGTATATATCATTTTAACGAATGCACTTTTCTTGTGCAATTAAACATCAATTTCCCTCTTTCCATTAAATTTACGTAATTTTAATTATGTTTATGCAATTATATGCACTTTTTTTATTAAAAAAGTACGCTCGATATATCATCTTTTGTTTTTTTTCATGTGTGCTTCTTAAACAATTTTTTCTCTATTAAATTACGTTTTTTTTTTTTTTTTTTTTTTTTTTGAAAATGAGATAATTTCTGTAAGAACATCAAATTCGTATCCAAAAGTTCGATACACATTAGATTGACTTGCGCCGAAAAGTAGGACGCAACCTAGACGTTGTGGCCGATATAAAATGTACAATAATTTAATAATAACAAATGCAACAAAGTTTAATAACAATATAGTCAATATTGGCACTGCATAAAATAATGAAAAAAATGAGAGAAAGAATAAAGAGGATAAAAAGTAACATCAATTGCATGAATGTACGCGCTTTTATTAAAGATCCCACTTATGCTTGATTATAGTTTTATTGATTTTTTGTTCGTTTTTTTTTCTTGTTCAATCGCGCTTCCTCGTTAAAGTATATGTACAGAGGGAAAGAGAAAAAAATCACGCATACAGGCGAAACTCATGTTTGTGTGAATAATCATTTTGCCCGTACAATTATGTAACACAATAACGCGGATTAAGAATGCGAGGTTTCGCTCTTGTGGGTGTGCGCGTGCACAACGCGCACCCACATCGACAATCGATTTTCATCGATTTTCGGTGCCAGAAATCCACATTTTTGCTGCATTTCTTTCCTTTTAATTTAATATACAAAAATCAATTTTTTTAGTTATAAAAAAAATATAAAGAAAAAAAGAAAAACAAGTTGCATGGAAAAAGGATTTTAAAAAATTAAAGATCATTTTGCATCATTGCATAACATTTTACAAACATTTGTGGTCTCTTAGTGAAAATTAACAACATTAATTGGTATTTTGATATCGAGATTACATAAGCAAGATTTGATATCGCGCAGTTTGATTCATTTGATCTAATCATTGATGTGTGAATTTGAATTTTATAGTTTGATCTTTGTAAAATTACCTTTGATGTTAACAATGAAATATATAAATGTGAACAATTATATTATTACAATATATTATTACAAAATGTAATATATTTAATTTATTAAAATAACTTTATTACATTTTCGAAGATTTTATTAAGCCGTACATAATTGTATGTGATTGAAACATCTTTTAAACGTCCAAAACACGTTTTATAAAGTTCCATGACACATAATGGATGCAACAATAAATTTGATTTCTCAAAGCGTTTATGTGCATATTAGTCGGATACTTATCAGGACACAACCCTCTTCTCGCTCTACTTAACATAACAGCATAGATGCACACCCACGTCTAGACGTTTTTCTTCTAAGCGATCGGGTCGTTTGGTGACTCACATGAAAGCAATCGTGTGTGTTATTATGCTCTGCTGTATAATAAAATCCTATACTTTTGTAGAAAATATGAGTTAGTTATTAACTGAAATGAGCTCGGGTCAAGGTTACTTCCACGTGTGGATAAAAATCTATCAGAATAACTTTCACAAAATGATATTAGACCAATTTGTTATGTTTTCATGTTAATGTCTGATGAAAGTTAGCGTTGCAATTTATGATGATGTGTTTTGCAGATTAAAACTTTATATGTTAATGAATATCGTTCATTTAATTAAATCTTAAACTTTATATATGTATATTTCTTGTATGAATTATGTTGGATGAAATAATGAAAATGGTGCTTTTTTTTTGGTTGCAGAGGAGAAAATGGCGAGAAAAAGGAGAAGGACAAGGAAAAGAAGAAAGGTAAATGAGTGTTGAAGTAGTTTTCTTTTGGACGAAAGATTTGAGATGTTAATTATTTATAAGTGATTGTCGTCATTTCAGAAAACGCCGTCCAGCCACACTGTCACATCACACTCAAGTGCACCCGAGAGGTGAGTGACTTGTGACATTATTTTTAGACTGTCCACAGTACGCCTGAAGAATATGAACTTTTCGCCACTTTGGTATAAGGTCAAACTCCACGAGTATACCTTAATCGGAAGCAAATCAATGAACAATGATTTAATCAAATTCTTAATTATAACTTAATGAATTAATGCAAATTTGATTATTATTAAGTTCAAAAATGTATGATTTTCTTTTAGATTGCAGGCTTTAATGGATTGAGCGATGCTTTGAAGAGGCTGGACTTTTTATCGGCCGTCCACGACTGTCGTCGCTTTAATTACATCGTGCGGCTGTTGGATCTGCTAGTCAGCCACAGAATGGGTGGACTTAGTGGATGCGCTCAGCGTGTTCTTTTCAATATGTTAGAAGAGGTTGCCTTAGAAGGTATCCATTGATTATTTTTTTTCTTCTTTTTTGGTAACGTCATTAGCCTGCCTAAACACTACAGAAACCGACTTCTTCTATCTCTGATGTCTTCATTTCAGACATTAAAAGACATTTTCTTGGTGTCTTTTAATGTCAGATAATATAAATATTTATAAGTCAGATAACTAAAGTCATTTTTTAAATTGAATAAAATTTCTATTTAAACGAAAAGTTAGGATGAAAGAAATAAAGATAGTTTTCTTTAGAATTAAATTTTCTTCTTTTATAATGTATAAATATGGAGAAAAAAAAACAAATAAACTTTGTTTAGAAAAGTTCATAAAGTGGAACTTTGTATAGAGTAAATTCGTATAATAGTTATGAAGGCTGTGTACAGATTTATGCATATATACTTTTGCTTGTTTATGAAAAGACTTGTATGGATAAAAGGTAAAATGTATGTTTACAGTATCTTTATCGCAACAACAAACGGGAAGATTGCGTCGCTTAATCGAAAGAGTTCGGGCGTTCAGTGCCGGTTGTTGCTGGGGCGGCCGTCCACTTGGTTCTGTTATTTTGTGGGAAAAACACAAAGCAGCCTTAGAGAGAATTTTACAAATTGCGTCTTCCATAACAATAACTCAGGTAATTTTAATATAATATAATATAATAATAATCAAAACAAAATAAAAATAATAAATGATGTTCAATAGCCGGATGAAAAGCAACAGCCGCAATGGTCAGATCTGCCAGTGGAATGCCGTCGTGAAGTACTTTTAAGACTAAGCGATCCTCGCGACATTGAGGCATCGTCCGAAGCCTGTGAGAGTCTCGCAATTCTCGCGCAGGAACAGCGAATTTGGCGAGAACTCGCGCAATATCATTTCACGCCGCAGCAAATCGCTACCACACGGCATAATAATCCTGAAAAAGACTGGAAAACTATATTTACAATTGCTCGAAGGTGATTTAATCATGCATTCATCCATTAGATTAAATGACATAAAATTTAGGGATAATTTTCAGTGTTAACACTAAAAAAAAAAAAAAAACAGATAATATTAATTACTGTATTCGTATTATTTTTAGAAAGTACTGTAAAACATAATAAAAGAGTTATGAATTATCGCAATTTTTACTATAAAAGATAGTAATATTTTAAAATTGTGATAGTGCATAACAAATATTATTATTTTGTTTCTTTTAGTTTGATTAATTGGACATTTAAATAGTTGACTGAGATATAATCGTTTTTAAACGATTCAAGTTTCTTTCCATCTTTCTTATTTGTGACTCAGCTAATAGTTTGCTGTGTCACAATTTTCTATTTTCTAGCATTGAAATCATAATCAAATTATATGACAAACTTTTGTTATATAATTTATATTTCAAAAACTTATATAATACGATATTTTTAAACTCATATTTTCTCTTTTGATATGATAAGAAATTTTACGTAAATCTAAAGTTTTATAAAATTATCACTTTTCATAGTTTTATTTTATATAAAAATATTAGATTTAAGTTTTTATTATAAATAAATTAACAAACTTAATGCAAGCTGCAATTGTTAATAAAAAAAAATTTTGTCACAGATGTTTCGGTCTTCGGGAGGAATATGCAGAAATGATTCAATTATGTCGAAACTGCCGCTGCCTATTCTGGCGGTCTTTAGGCCATCCATGTATCGCTGATCAAGATCCGGCCTTTCAAGAAAAATTGGCCGACGTTGATCGCGCGTCCCTCCACGTGCCGATTCCCCCGCAAACTTTTCTCAAATTTTTCTCCCTGTAAAAGTTCTATAAATACACATAAATAAATAAATAAAAATCTATTGAAAAAATAAACCAACAACAAACAAGAAGAAACAACAAAAATTAAGCTGTGAATTTCGTTATCGAACGCAACGAAACATCACTGTCCGCTTCGCACATCAAATGTTGCTTGCGAACATATTAAATTATGACGCGAATTTAAAGGAACAGGGATAATTTTGGTTATTATGGGCTATTATGATTATTGTTATTATTCTAATAATAAACAATCACGAATAATCTAAGGTCGTTACTCGATAGTGAATTTGTGTAATTGAAATTGAAAATATAGTTCAAACAACGGCGATTTCTGGTTTATATTTTATGCTCAGAAACGTCAAGTTAACTTTTGTTCTTTTTTCTTCTTTCGCTCTTGTTTGTTTGTTTGTTTGATAGAGAATAGATTTGTTGACGAATCAATTTAATTAACGTAACGTCGATTGCATTTCTGTAAAGGGAAGACAACAAATAATGTCAATTCCGATGGATTGTCCCATCAAAGAAATGAAACAAAAATATCTTGCTTGGTTATTATTGATACAATACGAAAAAAAAAGTATATTTATTTTGTTATCGAAGTACTGAATTCGAGCAAAGACGACGATCGATGATTATCGCGTGTGAACTTTCATCGTATAACGAAAACTTATTTTTCATTGATGAAATAATAAGAAAGTAAACGAAATAATCGTTGCTCGTCGTTTTCAAAGGATATATTTGAGAACATAATGTTATTAAAACAGTCTGAATTATAAAAAGATAATATAAAATGACGAAATAACTTTGCAATATCTCTTCCGTTTTACGAATCAAAATTATGGTTGTGAAAAATGAAGTATTGTTGCTTTTAATCGTAAACGAACGGTGACATTTATTTAAAAAATCAAATCGTCATCTTTCGACAATATCTTTTGCAATTTTATATGCGTTTTCGCTAACAATTGTTGGTGCTTTTTCTATTAGAGTATTTTTGTTGTTATTAGATGAATTTAACTTAAGATTTGAATATTCTATTATTATTATTACTATTATTATTATTATTATTATCATTATTCTGATTCTTATCATAATAAATTCATAAAAATATTCAGACTGGCAGAATAGATTTAATATGTAAAAAAATTAAAATTAAATTTAATTAAATTTAATTTTATGATTTAAAATTAAACCATTTTATAAATAATATATATTTTATTTTAGAGTAAAGTTTTATGCTTTATTTTATTTTTCTAATTTCGTATTTTTTTAATTTTTTAATTATGCATGTAATTTTTTAAAACAATAATCTATCTTATTAAAATATTACTTTATTATTATAAATCAAATATTTTTACAGCAAATGTTTAATTGTTTGTATACTATTCTACCAATCTTAATTACTCTCGTAAAAATGAACAACAACAAAAAATGAACGATAAATAAAAATTACAAAATTATCGTTTTATAATATAAGGTTTCAGGGCGATAAAAAATTAGTATAAAAATTTGTGTCGAGGAAAATCGAAGAATTGTATACTAATATATATATTTGGGTCAATCTCTGTGAAATCAGACAAACTATATATTTCGTCCGATTTCACATGGAATGACCTATTTTATATACCGAATAAAAAGGTTAAAGATACAAAAAAATATGTTGGATCGAATTTGCAATTTATTTTCGTACATTACATTTTGTACAATTAATTTTCACTTCTTCGGCTTCGCTCGACGTTTGTAATAAACTAGACACTGTGATGAAAAATATACGCTACATATGTTATGTCCAAACTCGATATGTATAACACACACAAATTCTGAGAAAGCACAATGAAATTATAATATAAAATAAAAGTAATAATATATAATAAATAAATTAATAAAATAAAGAGAGAAAAAAGAAGGAAAAATTTAACGCGAAAATAAGATAAATGAATCGTTTCATCAATTGTCAAGTACAAAGTACAGATTATGCATTAATAAATAAATGGCGTTTGCATGTTCATATCAGACAGATTTAAATTACCTTCTTTTTGGTTTTGTCTACAAAAAAAATGAAATAATAAAATGTATAATAAACAATATAAAAATTGTATTTTAAGAAGAAAATAAAATAAAATATAATTGTCAAAAATATTTTATTACACTACCGAACGACGATTCTCGTCGTTGTAAAAATGTTGAATCCATTTATTTGCGACTGTAAAATGAAACTTATTCAATGAAATATAAATGTATAAAAGACAATTTTAAAATATTTATCGCGTGGTTTTCCCTACAAAAAACAGGGAAGAAAACGAATTGGGTGCTTAAAAGGAGATAAAATATATTTAAAAAATGATGTAATTTGTAATTGCAAAGAATAACTTGTAGAACTTGTTTGATCTTAAATCGAAAGCGAAAAATGATCAAACAAGTTTTACACGTTTAAACTTTGTTAATTAAACCAAAAAAGAAAACTTCATGAAATAATAAAATAAATTTCAATACATCAAATAAAGAATATTTGTTAGTATTGAATTGAATAATAAATTTGAATTATTATTTCATTCAAATTGTCATTGTGATTGAAGGAATGTGACTAAAATGAAGAGTTGAATTGATTGAGTTGATGAGATCAAAATGGCTTTGTACACAATCACATTTTGAAATTCCATGCTTAGACTTTATTAAAATTAAAGAGTAATTTTAAGCATTGCAATGTCCGAATTTCGCGACGTATACTATGTAAAGCGTCCACACTTTTTGCGAGATATAAACGTGTGTTAAATGAAACAACAAAAGTACCAAAAAGGGTCAAAAATTGTACATAATTGTCTTTATATTTTCGCCGAACAATTATCCTAAACTGTTCTTATAGTAACTGATAAATCCAACATCCGAATTATCGTTTTTAACTTTAAATTGCAATTGTCTGATCTGTAATTTTATCAATGGCAACTACGTTTAATGAATAAAAAGACAGCGACAAATTAAATAAAAAATATTAATCCAATGAATTACTGCCAATGTGGTTTTATCCTGCAAGTTGAAAAACCTTGCAAAATCGAGTTGCGTTCAAAACAAGACGAAAAACTCATGTTGATTACAACAAACTGAGCGAATTGTGTTACGATTTTGTATTGCTTTTTTTACATTATTTATCGACGTATCATTTTGAATTGTAATGCATGGACCTAGATTTTACTAACCTAGTCATAAAATTAGTAGGGTGACAATTTCGTGAAATCGCGATAAGCAGCGAAAATCAAGCTTTGTTACGAAGCATTTAATTGTTGCATTTTGATTGTTTGAATAGTTATTTTGTTTGTCATATATGAAATATATATAAAATATATAAAGTGTAATTATTGTAAGAAATTAAGACAAGGAAAGAAAATAAGCTGGATTCGTGATTTTACGAAGATGTTCTTTCTATGACAGGAACTATCACCTGATATAAAGGAATCGTGGCTAAAGTCGCGATGTATTCTGTTTTCATTATAAATCTCAAGATTATATATGCGTATATATATACAAGTATGTATATATATAAGATCTCATCGTGGGATTCATCGAAATCAGTGTAATATTTTACCTACTCATTGTTAGGACAACTGAATAGAGCGGTGTTGTGCAAAATGCTTGGAAATAAAATCTATTTAAATATATTTTTGATTCGTTCCATTTATTTCAGTGTTATTAATTTTGCATTGTTAATTGTGTTATTGTTTCAGATTTTAACTTTCGTTATCTGGGAAACTTGATCGACTTCTCCAATTGAAATTTTGCAATAATCATTTAAACGATTTTTAGTTTTCGACATTTTCTGACACAATGCCATTATTTTATGTTTCTTCTTAATTGCCAACTTTTTGAATTCTTCTTCTGATGGAATTTCGCCGACTTTGATCTTTGTTATTTTTGTTTCGCGTTTGATTTCTTGAATAAATAATTGCCATGTCTAAAATAATTAAAAATTTCGTTAATGCTTATATCAATTAATTAAATTAATTGTTTTTTCTTCTTCAATACCTTCAACCAAAATCGCAGCAGAACTTTCTTTAATGCCTGTGTATTTTTAAATTCCAACATTGTTTCAACCATATCAATAGAATCGTTTGCATTATGCACATCGTCGTGGAAAACTTCATCCACCAAACATTCAATTTTTTGTTCTAGTTTTTTGATCTCCTGACGGAAATTTTGCATGGAACGGTACCATTTAACACTTGTTACATCTAACGCACATTTGAGTGCCTTGCTAACTTTTTCCAATGAATAGCAAAATGATAAATTTATTTCCTGGAAACGCAGTTCGTTGCACTTAGCTTTTGGTCCACTTGAAAGTGGACATTTTTCATTCACTCTACAAAGAAGAAAATAATTTGAAAAAATAAATTTTTATCAAATTTTTAAAAAATATGTAAACTTTTATAAATATATGTAATGATTACTTTGCAAAAACAGCCATTACATTACAAATTTCAATAATATCTCGACATCTTTCCTCAAATATAATTACGTATTTAAAGACGTTTATTTTCAACTTTTCCCATGAAACTTCTTTCTTCATTACCTAAAAGTAAATTTTTAGATTATGGAAGTCATTTAAATATACTCGATTTTAATACACATCAATAAACATTACTTGATTATAACATTTCTGGTAATTTTGGCAGTAGGAAATGTAAATTTCCAATTTTTCTTTTGCTTCGGATATTGTATTATCAAAGATGATATTCAAATCCAAATGATTTCGACATATTTCAATCACTTGCATGCTAAAAGCTCGGCATAATTTCTCTAAACCATTTCTAAAAAGTAAAAATGTGATATGAGAAATATTTATTACAGTAATTTAATACTTTAAATAAACTATAATACTTTCAGTTAGATATCTAATTACACTGAATTATAGTAAGATGATTTTTCTGTTATTAATTTAATATGTTGCAAAATATCAACAGTATATTTTTCAATTTCCGATGGCTTATCAATGACTTGAACTTTTTTAAGCAAACTATCGACATACATTAAATTTAACTTTGCGACTTTCGCGCAACTAAAAATTTCACTTTTCAACAGTTCAATTTTCTTCGCACTTGGCGAATTTTGTTCGCGTAATTTGTCCAAAATTAACATCAAATTTTCATTGCACAGTTGTTCGGTTAATTGTTTCAAATTTGTATCTGAAATTATTAAGTATTCATTTCATACTAAAAATTCATACAAAAATTAATTGTTATAATGTTTAGCTTTACATTTATGAACCCAAAAGTAGACGGTATCAATAACACTATTCTCGAATTTATCGTTGAAATAAAACGAATCATTCAATGCATTTTGTAATTGAACAATCCAAGTTCTCGTAACTCGTCCCAATCGTCCAATTTTTTGTGTGAATTCTTCAGAATTTGTGAAATCAGTATTAAAATCAATTTCTCGACTGTTTGATGGCACATACAATACTGTCAATCCCTGAGGACTATATACAATTTCCGTAAGACAGATTAAAAGTTTATGCACATTTTCGAAAATTGCAAACTTTGAAGCTAAGTGATTATTTATTGTTATTAAGAAAAATCATACAAATCAATCTTTACTTTAAAATAAATATATATATATTTATATCATTAATAATTAAATAATACAAAAAAAATCATAAAAAATAATGAAAAAAGGATACTTTCAGGCCATTCTTCATAATCGAACGCCGCAGGAGCGAAAATATTCTCTAAACAGCTCAACATAGTGCATTCAACTTTTGAATTGACATTGCCAAAAATAACAGTTGACAGAAAATTTTTTGCATCATAAATTTGCCAAGGTGCGCGTAAAAAGTACACCAAACCGTTGTCGGTGTTTTTTGTAAATTCCAAAGCAGCTTTCAATATTTTATTGTCAAAATAGATAATTAAAATTAGATTCGCAGGCTCGCAGAAATATTCTTGAATTACTTTTTCGCAATCTTCATTCCAATCGGTGGGTTTTAGATATGGAAGTGCAGTCATGTTTTTTACTTGTGATACCTGTGAAATTACTGATTGTTAGACAAAATTGAAAAGTAAAAATGTTTAATGACAACTGATTTATTTTAAATTATTATATATTAAATTTTGTATTTTATACTAAAATATCCAATTCTTCGGTTGTAAATGAAGGTTTTTCTGGTTCAAGATCAGCTTCATCCTCAGGTTCAGGAGTTTCTGCCATAGGAGTGAAAAATATTTTGTTTAAATATTCTTTAATTTGTTAGTAACTTACATTTTATACAATTAATTTAGTTTGATTAATAATATTTTTAATTTGAATCAATGTATAGTATATTACGCTACAAGGGAGTTGAAATCGCAGTTACAATCCTAGCTTTTGGCTCGGCTTGTAAACTCCGCTCGGGAAAAGGATTTCCGATCATCTCCCATGTTGCGAATGATATTTTTCGTCTCGAGGGAGGGAAAAAAGCCATTTCCCTAAAACTTCCTAAAGAGAGAAATGACATTTCCCTCCCTGAGTGACGACAAATTCTTTTACCTTGCTTTCCAAATTCTTCCTCATCAGTGTCCAAATCCAAATATTCTCGATGGCTTTCAGAAACTGACTTTTCTAGTTTTTGTTTCAACATTTTTAAAACAAGATTTCAGAACAAAAATCTCAAAGAACAACGAATAAAACGGATATAATTACTATAACAACTAAATCTTGTTTGATCGATAAACTCAGTTTCGAAACATCAATCTAATATTACATAATTCAACCTCAAAACTTACACTGTGTTTTACAATGTGTAAAATGACTTATTTATTATTACTTACAGCATTTATATAAAAGTAAGAAAAACATTTGATTTGGGAATTTGATAAATAAATATTCAACGATATATGAATCAATGTTGTAATCAAATACGTATTTATACATAAGTTTTGAAACATTATCCGGTATTTCTGCGCTTATACCAAAGAACGTACGTTTTACACAAAGAAACTTGTGAGTAAAATTACATCATAATAATTAATCAATATAACAGCTATATACAGTACTTGTATACAATTAACGACAACGCGCAAATACTCATTTTCTTCGACAAAGTCCTGCTCGAGGATAATTTCAATTTTGATTAAATCTCAATTTAAAATTCTAATAATTATTCCTCATTTAATCTACATATTTTCTTCATGATTTACTTTTCTCCATAATACAAATTCGTTGATTGAAACAATTTCAGATGCAAAAATTGACTATATAACAAATTTAAGATAATTATTGAAATCGAGTAGGACATTGATTTTCTTCTTTTTTTATATTGTAAAAAGTAGAATCGAATTGTTTTTCATTTGTTACGACAAGTATTCGAGTTAGTATTTGTGCTTATGTCTGTGTTTGCGTGGCGGTGACAGTGGACTGCTGGCCCTGCTGTGTTTCGACGAAGAAGATGCACGTGGTGGAGGCGGAGGTGAAATCGAGGGCGAACGATTTGCTCGACGTTTTCTCTCCGTTCGTTCGGGTGACCTTCGGGAAGACCGCGATGAAAACGTCGGAGATGGTGAACGACGAATTCGAGGTGGTGACGGAGTGACCGGGGCTCGTTTCTTATACGGCGATCTCGATCTCCGTTTAGCTCTTGGCGATCTACTGCGCGATCTAAATGCAAATAAAAAATATTCTTCAGAAATATAATCATCAAAACGATAATTTTAATAACTCATGAAAAAATTCTCTTAATGTTTAATTTTGAAATCCAAGAATATAATTTTTTTTATTTTAATACCAAAAATAGTAAAATGATTACATCTTTTTAAAGTATGATCTTGTTTTTATCTAGCAACTAAATTTTTTTTATTCATTAATAGTTTATTTATTCATTAATAGATTTACGAAAAAAGCATAAAATACAAAATAGAATGAATAAAAAAAGAACCTGTATCTACTACTGCTACTTTTTGACGGTGGACTAGGTGAATTTCGCCTTCTATCTCTATAATGCATTGGTGAATCTGGTGTCACGCTGCGTTTCTTTTCCCGACGTCGTTCGTCATCTCGTTCGTCACTTTTTGTGTCTTTCATTTCATACTATTATAAAAATATATTGTTTAATTATCATTTTTCTAATTAAAATCAAAATAATTATAATGAAATAATGAACTAAATATAATTTAACTACCTCTAAATTAATGCTAAGGAAGGTATTTGTAATGAATGAAATAAATAAAGTTACCTTTTTGATTAATTTTTTTCTGTAATGTTCAACTTGTGATTGAATTGACATGCCAGATTTGAGGGTTCGTCTGCCGCTTTCAAGTTCATCTTGATATTGCATCGTTTTCACTTCAATCTCACGTAACCTGTTTCGCCTTTCATCACTGTAGTCTCGACTACTATAAAATGGACTTCTATTATTTATGAAAAGTAAATTTTACGTTTGGTTAATATAAGTGTGATAAATAATTAGTCAAATTCATTTTTAAAACAAATTTCAAATAATATATTTCATACGATTATAATTCAATTATCATAAAATTTAGATGTTACAGTGATAAAATATTGTATTCACTTTTAATACCTTGAATCTATACTGGCATCTTGTGAATTTGAGTCATCATTTTGACCTAATTCTTCCCACTTGCTTGTTGTCATCGCTTGCGCTTCGACCTGCAAATATACATATTAATTAATTTTTTGTTAATAGTGTTTAATAATTATTACTTTTATATAGCTGAATATTTACTTGATCTGGATCGACAGTTTCCCATCTGGAAGGTACAAAACCAGCTGGTATTGTCAACTTTTTGTCATCATCTTTATTTCTTGAGTTGATATTGTCTTCTTCTTCCATTGGTATACCGTCAATATCATCGTCCACTGAAACACAATTTTTGTTAATAATTATATACATTTCAACCCCTTTCTTTTTTTTATCATTACTCGTCAATATTTCGAATAGTATTTCTTGAATATTTCAATCTAATTGAAGAAAATTAATTAAACTATATTTATTTTAAAGATACACATACTAGGTACTCCATCGATATCATCATAAGACGGCGGAGCTTGAGGTGCGATTCCTAATTTCATAGCTCCTTTGAGTAGTGCAGCGCCGTCTAAAGGAACACCATCCAAATCTTCAGCTGCTTCACCATCTACATCCGACAATGGCGCTCCATCAATATCTTCTTCATTGTCGACATCTTGTTCTTCCTTCATTAAAAAAATCAACTTTAATAATAGTTCCTTCACTTTTTTAATTTTTTAAATACTACGGCTATTTTTATACTTACCGAAACCAAACCAAGAAAAGCGTTCTGCAATTTCACTAGAAATTCCCTTGGATAAACGGCCCACTCTTCCCAGGCTCGAAACATTCGCATTACTCGTACTTTGAAACCTTCGGCTTTCAGTCGACTGTCGAACTGTTTGTAAGCTTGATGTACTTCATTGAAAATGTCCAGTAATCTCGATTCAAAACTGAAGAAAAATTGTGGAATATATTTAAAAAATTGAATTGAATAAAAAGACGAAATAATGTCTAATTTAAACGACAATGTCTTTTTAGTGAATACATACGCTTTTCTGTAAATAGTTGCATTTGTGACTTTAACGCCACAATTGTGCAATATGTCGGAAATGAGATAAAGACGTGCAATCTTTTTGTTGACTGGTGTTTGAAGTATAGACAGGGACTCGGAAATACAGTCGCAAATTTCCTCGGCTGCTTCAGCATGTTCGATGCAAAACACCATCGCGTCTGCGACTTTCATGCGTTCCGGCGTAATGTTTCTCAATAAATCCTCCAAGCGATCCCTTTGACTGTAGAGAAATTTAATAATAATATATAATATACTAACATAATAATAATACAGTAATTGTTAAAAAACAATTTCGTACGTATTTGAAAGGCTTCCACGTCTTGGCTCGTGTCTTTCTTCGCTCTCAATGAGTTCCTCGGGCATGCCTTGGGTCCAAGGATTAATGGGCGGTGGTCTCCAAATACTTCCTCCTTTGAACATTCGAAAATCTTCCGTGCGCCATTCCTTCTGACAATCTCCTTGCAAAATGGAATACAACTTCCATCTATAATAAGTGTGTGCTGGAGAATAATTCTCGAACAAAAATCTAAAATACAAAATATATTGTAGTCATTCAAATTATTTATAATGTTGCATTTATAACAATAATAATAATAATAACGATGATAATAAAAATATCAATTCACCTAAACATTGGATTATTCAATTCTCTGTTCATGATCATAGCTTCAAACATTGGCCCTTCACGAATGACAAACTCCACCATTCTATGTATCAACATGACTAAGTTCCTATAATGGCAAATTCAATTAACAACAAAACTCCAAAACAGAGATCTTTAAATTGTGTTCTTTTTTTGTCTTTTGTCCGACTTTTTTGTCTGTATTACTGGACGATGAAATGACTAAAAAACTGTATACTTACAATAACAGTTTGTTTTAAATGGAATAATAATAAAGATTTGTTTTTGTTAAAAAAAGCGTTTATTTAATGAAATACCTTTCAGTAGGAATAACCACTTTGACAACCGCATTCTGCAAAACCTGATTCAGTCCGGCACGGACACGAGATGACGTTCGAACAATCCAGCCAATACGTCGCAAAGCATTGCCAATAAGAATCGAGGAGAGCCAACGAATAAACATAACACAATGTTTAATCGTCAAATTAGTCTTTTTTTGAATTACAAATCAACGGTAACAAAACTTAATATAAAAATATATGATCATTTAAAGCTTATCACTTCGACGGCTAAAAAACATTTTTAGCATCGTCGATCAATTCTTTGAAACTTTGTCTTCAACTTACCAGTCATTCACCTTTTTTTAATCTCACGTGGATATTATTTTTAAAGATTATGTTTTTGAATTATTTTTTTTTCGAACTTTTCTTGTTGGATAGAAAAAAGATGGTCTGACAGAATTGATAGACTTTACCTTTTCAAAGTTTTCCTTTTCCTGGGGGTCCGCATTCTGCAGGTTGCGTAAACGTGGTATCTGAGATTATGTTCCAAAAACATGATTACATGATTCCATTTGGATTAACTTAATAATAATTTTTGTATTAATCAAATTCAAAAAGGATTGAGAGAGAAAAAAAAGGTCGTTACAGATTGAATTCAAAAAATGAGAGATGCTCTTCAGATCAGAATTAAAAAAACAAAGTTTTTCAATTCTAACGCGAATTAGGAAAAGAGAAAAAAGTATATGTATTGAATTATACATATATGCATATAATATTTACATATACATGTATTCATTAGAAAAGTATTTTGAATCGTTAAAAGGTTTTGCGAATTTAATGTCACTTTTTGACGAACAACTTTATTCATGTGCCTTTTATCATTAAGATTGTTTTCATTACAAACGATTAATTGTACATTATTTTCATTGATAACAGCACTAGTGACGATTGCAGCGGTTATTTGATTACGACTGATGTTATCGTAAGATTTGCGGTTCTTAAGAACACAGATAAATGTGATTATAAACGTGAGAGTAAAGTTGACCAATAACGAAATAAACGTGGATAAAATGTGACCGATCGCTTGTTTATTACCGCATCTCGATGTGTCTATTAGAAATACCTTGTGCCTGTCTCGACGGTGCGGCTGCGCATTGAACGGTAAGCCGGACGGTGGCGGTGGCTGTGTCATTTCCATCAACGCCGGTGGTATGTAAATTGGATAAGGCGGTATTGGCACACTTTTGCCCCATCCCAATTTCATCTCGTATTGCATTATGTCTCGACCTGAACACATTTTTATTTGCATAATAAAATAAATATAATGTTAAAATATATTTTAAAACTAGTATATCTCAATTACATTTCAAATCTAAAATATCACACATTTTTATAAAAAAATTTGTAATTTTATATTTTTAGGAAGAAAAGTAAGATATCTGCATTTTTGTGTGTGTGTGTTTTTTTTTTTTTTTTTTTTTTTTTTTTTTAAAAACGAATACATTTTGAATTTGATTAAGAAATAAGATATCTTAAATGTAAAATAAGGAAATCACGATATTAGGAAATTTATTGACAACTTAAATGTGCATAATTTTATCTGATTATTAAAAACATTAAACATGTATAAATGAGAGTAATTTCAGTTAATTACCATTTAAATTTTTCAATGCTCGTTCTCCATCTTTGCGACTCATGAAGGCAACAAAGCCACAATTTCTTTGTCGCGCCTTCTCTTCGTCACTGCGAGGCCACATTATTTTGATACTAGC
Organism: Gryon sp. ZL-2020; assembly: GCA_022817425.1. Classification (NCBI taxonomy): domain Eukaryota; kingdom Metazoa; phylum Arthropoda; class Insecta; order Hymenoptera; family Scelionidae; genus Gryon; species Gryon sp. ZL-2020. Next base: position 18,309 of record JABFPJ010001979.1, read on the forward strand.
TAGAGGTCCGTATTTGCCAAATATTTCCATCAATTGTTGTTCTGTGATCTGTTCATCAAACAAATATTTAATATTACTTAATCATTTAAATACAACAAATATAGTAAAACCACATTATAATAAATTATTTTTATTTTATATGAATGAATTAATTACCTTTGGATTTAAATTGCCTAAGTATAAGTTAGTCGTATTTGGATCGCCATTATCGAAGGAGCCATCTGTAAAATAATTATTTATTATCATAAAATGTTAATATTATACTGATTTGATCTGTTTTTATTATTTTATTATATTTTCTTAAATAACAAACATATAAGTGAAATTCTTAAATCGTGAAAAAATGCAATTAAAAAAATGGATAAGTAAAAAATTGATCATTTCATTTTCATTGTTAAATATTGAATTAAGTTGCTGAGTAAGATTTTTAAGAAATGACACATTTTTTGTGTAGGCAAATAACGATTTGAACGTTTGCAATTGGTGCATATTTTCTACTAAATTTTGCATGTTTAAATGAACAACCATCGAAATATAATTTAAAATTGATTTATCGTTGATTTTTGCTTTTGATTTTTTTTTTCAACCCTTGAATGATTGGAAATTAATTAATTGGATATTAAGTAATATATACAAATATAAAAAATGTGAATTTGAGAACAACAAATTTTAAATTAAATGTTTTTAAAGTTTTAAGTTTGAAGTAAAAAATCCATTAAAGGGTTGATTGGACACACAATCTTAAGATAGGTTCAAGGTTTACCCTCATGTAACATATCTAAAACACGAGGATCTTCAATAAAGGTTTTCGCAGAAGTCATATTTGTAGGATCTAGATGGACAAATGGATGAGTTGGAGGTACACCTAATAAAGTTCAAGATTCAACATTATTTTATTTTGTCATTTCAAAATATCATTTTCCCCAAAATTAATCTAAATTCAATTAATCAAACTCAAGATTATTTGAATTCTGGTAATATTTAAAGGGGAAAAAATTATTTTTTCGCCGAATATTCGGCTTCGAATTAAATATTTGATCATGTTTAAATGAATATAAATTTGATTACTTTCGTTAAATAATTTTGCAGTAATTCATCTTAAGTGATTTTACCCTCTACGCATTTCAATGCAGCCATCATCGGATCCTCCACTTGAGACGATAAAACTGTCTTAACTGCGCCTTTATATTTGTGTCGTTCTTCGCGTTCTTCTTGAATCATCTTCAGTTCTTCTTTAAACAATTCCAAGTTGCTCTTCTTTTTTTCGCCTTCCTTTTTTTTCTTACCAAACCTATCGAGCTTTTTGTCACTCGAACTAAGCGATCTAACATACTCTTGTGCCTGTTCCTGCGATGACCAACTATCAACCAATTCAGATATCTTTGATTGTGGTTTGTACAACTTCCCCTTTTCTCTCGTATCTTCTTCTGTAAAAATGATAAGAAAAACATTATATTTGATTATTTCGAATTATTATATATAACAAATACAGAAATAATTTTTATTTAGAAATTAAAAAATCTTACGTCTTTTGCCAGCATCGTATGTTCCTGCTTTAACCCAAACTTTGCTGGTCGTTTTATTGGGAGCTTCTTGGAATGTCGCGACAAATTCTTCGAAGGCCTGTTTTCAAAGTAATGCAAACGAAGTAGAAATAAAAAGGTGCAGAGTTAAAATTAACTGTTTTTTTTATTTTAAAATAAAAAAAGAAATATATAATATTAATTTTTGCGTGTTTAATAGAATTCAATAAATATTGTAAAATAAACAAGTTTACATTAAATAATAAGAAACTGATTACAATTTACAATGTATATACACTGAATAAATATTGATTTTTAACACGGAAAAAATTGCGATAATTTTATTATCTATCTTTTCGCTATGTTTGATTAAAATATGGTACAGTTGCAGTTTTCAGGAAAAAAGACGTATTCATTTTTTTGTAAAACGAAATAGAATTAAAGAAATTAATAACTAAAATTAAATTTTCAACAGATTTTATAAACTGAATATTTAAGATTCAAACATTATCATAATTTATATCATCAATCTGTCAAATAATACAAGTTGTTATACATTCTCACTATTCTTGTTATACGTTAAAATAATTCTCATATTAATATTATGAATATTGAACAATAGTTAATAAATGTAACAAGTTTTATTGTTTTATATTACTATTTCATTTAGTGTATGCATGCGATATATATGGAATGTAAATATATATAAAATAATAATATTCATATGTATTATAGCATATACTAAATAAATGATAACAATAATTTTACCTGAGCCGCAGCCTGTTCCTGCTCCTTTTTCCGTTGCTCCTCCAGTTCTTTTTTACTAAGCGGTCTCTTTCCCATTGTACCAATGGAAAACGCTTTGAGCTTCTGTTCGGCGATTTGCTACAAAGACCAAACAGCATATGTCAAACGCAATTTTTTACACACACAACAAAACTATTTAACCAAAGATAAACAAGCGTCTCGCTCAATTATTAACGAAAATAGGATAGTTACCTTCATCATCGCTTTCTCTGCCATCGCGACGACAATTAAAAACTAACCTACAACTCGGTATTTACTATTAAACTATCCGCTTTACATTTAAAATGCAAAATATGACGAGTGCGTCATATCACGACGACGTGTTTGACTATTTTTATGTTTGTTTAAAAAGTCACTTGAAAATTCACACTTGAACGGAGTGAGGGCGGGCAAGCGGGGGCAAATACACTTGATGAATTGTTTTAGTAACGCTCGGAACAGTAAAAACGTCTGGCCGAGACCCGAGAGGGTAATATATATTATCACAGAAAAACGCCGTCGACTTAGCTAAAGTTATCTTCGAGTGGAACCAGACGATGTTGTTTAGTGTTGCCAACATTTCTAGGGACTTTTTACATTTTAATTATCGAATATTGTCAAACTGCCTTGCTCCGTCGGTAATCTTACAAATTATAGACAAAAAAATACATATTTTTGGATAAAGTTTTGTCATTTTCACGCAATTTTGACTTTTTCACAAATTTCGAATTTTCCATGAATTTTTTACATAAGTTTATTTTACTTTTAACTATGTTAATTAACTTACTCACACATTTTCGACATTTTTCAATAATTTCGACTTTTTAAATGATTTTTCACTTTTTCGTGAAATTTTGATTATTTAACCCTTTATTGATATCGTTACTTTCACTGTTGTATACGTCTGTGAAAGTTTCATTCTGTTATCTTTTTTCATGTGGAGATTCCCTCATAGCGATGTCAAGGGCGGGTTAATGACGTTATCTCAAATTTTCAATTTTTTCATAAATTATTTTTCGCAACACGTGCACGGAAATTAAGCTCTTTTTTACCTGTTTAGAAGGCGGAACTTTGTCAATTCCAGAATAACAATTCTAACAGGGCTAGAATATGATGATTTCCGCCCTAGGGCGGAAAGATTCAAATTCCAGACTACCTCAGAATATTTCCAGACAATGATTATTTTTAATGTGGCGGAAGATCGGAACGTTCCGGGCACGAAAATTTTTTTTTTTATTTTTACGTTTCCGGGAAAGATTTTTGCGCTAGAAATGTAATGCAGGTACTTAGAATGAAATTCAAGTGCTTGAG
>JABFPJ010001980.1:0-21916 GCA_022817425.1 Gryon sp. ZL-2020
GTTTCCAGACGAAAATCCTAATGTGGCCCAGTCAGATTTACCTTACCGAACTCAGCATAAAAATGCCAATTGAATGCCAGAGCAGGCCCCACTTAAGTTCGCCTTTAGAATCCCTATCAAGCCCATGCCATTAATGCTGAAATTTGACGGGTTCACCATGTAGGGGCCACGCAAAGCATACGAAAGGCATTCCGGAAAGGGTGTACCCAATAAATAACAACTGGGGGCTTGCAAGGTTAATATAAAGTATACCCGTCATGGCCTGCCATATCAATAATATAAGGAGGGCCACCTAAGGTTTATTAATGGCAAGCCCCTTTAAATAATGCTATAATACGACTGGTGAACCATACAAGGACCTTACATAGTTTTCATAGGGCATACCCCTACAGGGGCTACCATATATCAGAGAATGTCTATCAGAATATAAGTTATATTTTATAAGTTAAGATTGGTATAATGGACAAGACTGTTGACTAACACCTCGGAGGCGCAGGATCGATTCTCAGTCAGGCGGATTTCTTCAACAAGTGAAAAGAAAACAAAATGTACAGAAGAGGAGTGGGGGTGTTAAGGGAGAGCAGCTTCCGGATGCAAAAAAGTTGATTCCCCCCTCCTCTTTTAGGGGAGGGGAAATTTTTTTATTTTATGGTGGTTAAGTGGCACGCCTTGCAAGGCGATAGCGTAGCAAGCCTTGTAAGGCCCCAGAATATGCCCTCCACATGACCCCCACGAACACCCGATCAAAATTCTTACTTGGGATATAGTAAAGTATTCCCAAGTGGCCCTCATGAGGTTGTAACGCTGCCGAGAGCAAGGTCCACATGGGGCAGCCATATGGGATATTTATGTAATATTTTATGTAATATTTTATGTGGTATTCAATGAAATACCACATAAAAATCTTCTATGGCTGCCCCATGTGGATCTTGCCCTCGGTAGCGTTACAAACTCATGTGGACCACATAAGAATGCCTTAGTAAAGCCAGGAAATAGCCCGGCCGGGCCCCCAGAAAAAATCCGATTTCAATTTCTACTTGGGTAAATAATAATTCTGACACAATCAATATTTATTTCAACCTGCTGCGACATTAGTATGGCTAACTTGTTACAAATATCAGCAATAAGACCAAAAAATGATCTACTTGTAACTCTGATAAAATTTCATTTTTTTTATTAATAAATAATTATTTTACGATTGTACAATACAAAAATATAATAATGTAAATTATTAACATTATTAACACAATTATTTTACTAATTTGACTCCACTTTTATTTTTAATGTGTTCAAACTAATGGCCGCTAGATGGCGCAGCGCTTTCTCGAAAGTGGTACTAATGTTCGCGAGTAGTACATAAGGACCAAGAATCACTTATTCCCAAGTAGAAATTGAAATTGGGCTGAATTGTGGACCCAACATGGAAACCATGCTATTCGATCAGGTACTGATGAGATTTCACGGTGTAGCTCTGCATATGCATGTCACGCCGGACATGCATATGGCCCCGATAGTGACACTCGTTAACAGTAATGAAAATCATGCTGGATTTGGATATTTCATAATTAAAGAAAAAAAGTCCAAATGTAGGATTTGAACGAATGTTCTTCAAATTCTAAGAAACACAATTTAGCCACTGGACTACCGAAGCTCTTGTAAATCATAGCTAAGAATGGTTACTCACTTATAACTTCAACTGTAAAGAGTCAAGGTATGGCTACAGCATGGCCACCTGGTCAGGGCCCGATGAGATCATCCATGTCTGTTAACCCTGATGTGGCAATCAAACTTGGCCCTAATCGGGTCCAGGTAGCGAATGCCATTATAAACATTCCCGACCATGGCCATATCAAAGCCGGATGTGACGTACATATACAGGGCCCTATCGGGAAATCACTTTTAGCCCTGATAAGGACGTCCATGTTTTGACAAAGTATAAGAAATCCGAAAGTGGCCCTGTGCAGGCCCCGATTGGGTAACCACTAATGGGGTTACAATAGGCTAAGCCAGGCTGGGACCGCATCATTAGTGTGGAATGTCCGGTGTGAACATTCCGGTGTTCTACTTGGGTTCATGTCAAATCAAGAACCGCGTGTTCAGAGTTTGCTATAATATATTTGTGTACTATGTATGTATAATCAATTACTTATAAGTAATAAATAATCAAGTATTACAATATTAAGGTGTCACTAACAATGTAAAATACAAAAAATACACGGAAGAAAATAATTGATTAAAAATTACTATGTATCCGAGTAAACTTGTGACGGTAAATGCATGTAGCAAATTTTACTTTTTGACATAGTAAAATAATTTTAACGTTATAAAAAAACTCCCTCTCTGAGTTTTTAACTCGGTACCTAGGCTATCTCTTAATAAGCTGTCGTACTTTAACCTCGCGGCTATTCGCCCGACTGTCGTTCAAAGTCGGGCGAAAATCAATTCTGCAAAATTTTGATTTTGCAAAATTGATTCTTTTGCAGAATCAATTTTATTGAATTTAATATAAAGAAGATCTTTCTAGATGAGATAATCTGCATTATATCAAAATTTCTTCATGTACCATTCAATTTGGCAAAAGTATGATGAATTGAATAACTCTATTTTCTTGAAAAATTTCAGGTGGCCTGAAACTTCTAAGCGGCTGCGCAACTCACGCGGTGCCGAAAGTGCAGCTTAGAACTCGGACGTTTTTTAAGAACTACATTTTCAGCCTCTTTGTGATAAAAAGTTTAGAACGAAGTTTACACCCGAGGGTAAGCCGAGGGATGTAATTGCGAGGTGTTTTTTATCTCCTTTGGTATAAAATATACTATTGTTCGTTCGTTTTGTACGAAAACAATTTCTTTTCAGAAGCAAAACGGTTTGCGTCGGGAAAGAAGCGTTTTTCACGTCTTCGTTACAAAATAGTTACTAGGCAAGCAAATAGTCCTTTTTTGAACTTATAAGTGACACTCGGCTTCACCTCGTGCAACTTACTCTTTTGTGTTTGGAAAAAAGTTGTTTTCGCAACAATGATGGTCTTTATAATTATAAGAATCATAACTACATCGACTCTATATTAATTCTATATTCTACTATAGTGAATGGAAATGTATCATCTTGCAATGAGATTAGATGAAGTTAAAACAATATACTTTCAATATCAGTAAGATAGTAATGAACACAATTGAAAAATTCATGGAAAAAGTAATAATAAATTCTAATGAAAATTACAGTAATTATTTATCATTTGTCTCTGTACTAATAAATTTCCATTTTTAACTATAAATATTAAGATTAATTCTGCTCTGCGTGTACAATGATGTGAATTATGAACTGATGCATATGAAGTTATAGCGTGTCTCTTACTTTTCACGAATAAAAATATATTGGTCCACTCTCCAATTAGGATAATAGTTGTTTTAATATCATTTTAAAACCACTTTAATCGACTATATTCATCGAGATATTCGAATAATAGTTAATTAAATCTTACGTCAAACGCCCGATGATACACATTATTAGTCTTGCTTAACATTGTTTTTTTGGTATATTAAACTTATGTTTAACTTTATGTTTTTGCAAAATCATATATGTTATATGCCTTTTCTATAGATGTTTACATGTTTAACGTTGTTAAAAGGTATGGTTTCATAATAATCGTTGAATACATACATAAATGTTTCAAAATATGACGGCGTGGATTTTATTTCTTTTGAATACTTCATAAAATTTCTTGTTGACCGTTCAAAAACAGATGTATTGTGACCGTAAAATATGAAACAGTAATGTCTTTATTTCTTTTCACTTAACAAGAATGATTAGAGTAATATAGTGTTAATGTATATTCTTAATGGTTAGTCTGATATTCTTGTTTTTTCAATCAAATTAAATTTTATGATAACTGTTAAATTATATGATAATATATTATAATAACTTTATTTCCTTTTTCTTTTATTTTTTATCTTTATACTAATATATAAGATTTGTTTGTTTGCTTGTATGTCTGTTTGTTTGAGAGAATGTAGTCCTAGGCGTCCAAAGTGTCGTAAGCTTGATATTTTCGCAATTTATTTTTCGTGATGTTTTTTTGTTTTGTGGAAAAAAAACATTTTCGTCAAAACTTCTTCCACCCTCGGGGGTGTCATAAGGGGAATGATAGACAGATCAAAGAGGGTGGTTCATAGAAGAGGAGGAGTTCATAGGGAATTCATAGAGAGGCGATAGGAGTATCTCGAATGAAACTAGGGATTTAGTCAGGACTCATAGACGGTCATATGGAAAGGATCATAGAGTTTCGCTCGCGCAAAGCCGCGGATTCAACTTGTACTCAAGTACTTTTAAGTAAATCATATAAAATATAGATAATATTATGGATCTAACTCCTCAAAATTACTACATTGATTTTGAAATTCGTCGATAAAGAAATTGATTGATACTTATCGAAATTTAGAAATGATTTAAAAATCGTAATAAAATTTGTCCCTGATAATAATCATATAGACGTCGGTATATATGCATCGGTTCACGTTCAAAGGATTTCTTTATTTTTGATTACATGATTTCTGCTATTTCATAATTTCGAAGCGGCCGAAATTATGACACGTATATACATTCAATTGTTTTGATTTGAGTATCAATCTGAAAGTATCATCAAAATCGAACCGGAATTTAAAGTTTACGTCGCGTATATAAATAATCGATGCAAGATACGTAAGCAAAGAAATGATTTTTTTGACATTTAAACTGACAAAAGGAACAATTATTTATTAATTTGTATCTATACACAAAATACATTTGACAAAATAAATGTAAAAAATAAATGTTGACAAAATGTTTATTTGACAAAATTTGTTTCACTTATTTATGTTATACAAACTTTCCTTCCCGAGGGAGAGAAAGTGCCACTTTCGTCCCACTTTTGAGGAAAGAAAAGACGTATTTTCGATACACATGTGAGAAAAAATTAGTTCTATATTCTATCTATATTTAGAGATATAATGATATATTTCATCTATTATTGAAACAATAAAATTATAAATGTACGATCAATAAAATTATAAATAATTACAGTATTTTTTTCAAATAACAATTTTGAAATTATTCTGGAATAAATACATGTCTTCCAATTTTCTACAAAAGCAGGTATTGTTATAAGATTTAAATTAATTTTTAAATAATATTGATAATAAATTGTAAATATATATAAGTGCTAAATCTGTTGTTATTTTTAAAAACATTTTAGATCGGCTAAATTTTTGTATATATTAGATGACATTTTATGGACTTCTGCCATAACGAAGTAGGAGTATCCTGTAGAACCGAAATTCAAATCCGGCCCAATGAAGAGTTCTGGGCAGACACTAAAAATGGCGTCGAATACATAAAAAGCCGACTGTATCACATTCATGAAAAATATTTGAATTTATATTAATACATTTATTCTCTAATTTATCTTCCGTGCCAGAAAATAATGATTTAAATAATTCATCTAGAAAATTATTTTATTCAAAATTATTATATATTCGAATTACAGATAAAATCTTTTTTCTGTAATTTTTGCATAATTCATTAAGGATAAAGTATCTGAATTATTACAACACTATATTATAATTTTAGAATTATGTATGTTAAATATTTAAATACTTCTGATAGCTTGTACATAATTAATATATTATACTGACTTACAATGCAGTAAGTTAATTTTAATAAAACAACGTAAATGTGTTGAATCTTTCATTATGCATTTATATAGCGAAGAAGAAATACATATAGTAAAAAAATCTTTAACATAAAGTTTTAAAGGTTTATTGATGAATATCTTATATTTAATTAAAAATCTATAAATATAAGTTTTCGAGTTATTTAAAATATTTATATTATGGTCCTTTTTTGTCGTGTTTTTTAATTCTTCTAACACAAATTTATTCATAAATTTGTTTTTGGTTATTACGTGCATTAAATTCAACATTATTATGCAAAAATGTGAATGCAAATTATTGTTTGCAAATAAAACAATTGTTATTTGTACAATTTTATTTCACTCACCTCGCTGACATCAAATATGTATTAATTATAAAAGAAGCACACACACTATCACTTTTAAAGAAACAAAACCATTAACAATAATATCACTTTTAGTACAAGAGTATAGAACTAGAAATATATCAAGAGTACATTGGTTATGTACGATCCGAACTCATAGATATTCGTTAGTCATGCGGCAAAATCCAAAAGAAGACTCTCAGAAAGACAACATTTTAGAAGCAAAGACGATGACCCCCATCTCAGGAAACCATGTATATATAGTTACATGCATCACACAAAGGATCCATGATTATTTATGAGTTTCGATCACTACACAGAAGAAAGGGAACCAAAATGTTAGAAAAGAATATGTCGACCAAGAGGACGACCATGTGCTTTCCCAGTAGTTTGCGAACATTACTGCGCCTGCGCTCTTATGATTGACCCTAAGTTCACTCTTTACATTATTCTTCCCCTTATACTCTGCTACATAGTTATGTACCGGATATTCAATATTTTGGTGTTTGCAACATCAAATAAACCGAATCATTTTACGACTTCAATTAAAGTATCATTGCTTAACTCGATTTAAAACAAACGGCAAATAAAATATATTAATTAAAACTTAAGAAATAATAAGTAACATTTTAAATAATAATTAATATATGTTATATGTCTTAAACTTTTTTCACTTAACTAAAAATTTTTATTAAAATTTAACTTAAATAATTTCCTAGATTATTCATAAGTTGAATAAAAACATATGTTGTATGTAAATTTACTGAATTTACAATGAAAACAATATTGTAAAAATTTAGTAGTTAGATATAATCTGGATAACCTGGATGATATAGTATAACATTTAGGAAATCATAAAATGAAATTTCACATTTAAGCTTTGGCGAAATCAATGGAGTAGCAGTACAGTGAACTCATCTTGGATGTACAAAATTCCCATAACGTTCCAATGGACCTCAGTTTCGAGCCGAAGATGAGGTTTACAATCGCACGAGAAAGCAAATTGCCTTGTATTTCCATTGGTGTGAACGATACTTTTTGACACAGAGGATAGAAAATTCAGAAAAAAGCAATAATTTCTTTTCAAAAAAATACATTACACCAGTTTTGACGGAGTCCCTACATGAAATATAATTTGACAAAATATATAGATAAAATATTATCATATAATAATTTAACTATATTTAAAATATTACATGTAAATCACGTTCTAACAATAAGAAGCCGACTTGCATTGGATTTATTATTAAACAATGTTACACGTGTTTTTAGTTTAACTTGTCATAATTGTGGCCGCAGTTATCTAAACGAACATAAAACAATTAATTGAACGTGGACTTATGTTAATACACCGACCTTTGCACGTTACTTGGTTTTTGTAACCCAATAAAATAACCCAAGTAAAAATTCTACATTTGTATGACTAATTGTTTCATATGAATATATGTATTGTGTATAATGTTTAATTAATTGTCGTTAGCACTCCGCTTTAGTATCGATTTCTATTCTACTTTAAGTTCACTCCCTACACGAAATATCATTTGCAATATCATTTTTTTACTTATACTATTTATAATAATAAATTTGTACTAATATGAAGTGTTCAATATGAATGTTATTTATCTTGAATATCTATAGCAATTTGATTATATAGATTGTATAGATTTGTATAGATTGTTTACATAAATATATTATATATAGTATTACATTATTTATTATTGTATTACTTGTTACATCATATAATATTTTTTCCAAAATATTTTGTCCAATGATATTTCGTCCGTTTACCATTTTGATGATTTCTGCGTATACGGAGCGGAAAATGTCAACACTAGACTTGTAAACATACACGCACAGCAGAATTAATATAAATTAATAAAATTCTTAAAAACGCAATAATTTTTAATGAAAAGTTCAGTAATTTTTCGCGAAATTTTGCATCTGTCTTTGTATTACTGAAAGTTCAGTAAATATTCAATTTTAAACATAAATTTTTATATTAATTCTACTCTACGTGTACGAACTAACAGTTATTGATATAAGCCATTGACCTAAAATTTGCTAATCCTGGCTCGACTTTAATGAATATACACTCCGACATTCTTCTAGCAATCAAGGAACCACGAAAAACCTGATCAAAGTGGCCAGTGGTGGGAATTGAACCCGCTACTTTCCGAATGTGAATCTGGCAGCCTTAGCAACTGAGCCAGAACGCTCGCTTATGATTTCTTTTTGAGCATTCTTCACTAGAAATACAACTTCAAATTCGTTAACAAACATTTTTTCTTTACTTTTTTTGTTAAATGTTATAAAAACACTGTAGCGATTACTTATTTTTTTAACTATCAAAGATCACATAATCCATTATTATTATTAGAATGTAACAATTAGATGTAAAACTTATGTAGAGAAAATAATGCATAAGTCATCGGAAGGTCAAGTTTTCGAAAATAGTCTGTCAAAATATTTTTTTGATTAATAATTAAATGTTACATATTTTTTTTATTTTCTAAAATGGAGTTGTATTTTTTATATTTCCGATAACTGATGCATTTACCTAAATTTGAAAAAAATTGCTTATTTTCTTTATTTATTTCAAAAAATAGAATGATCCCTGAATATCACGAATAATGCTTCTAACACATTATTTGAATGTCTGACCGTTAAAATACGAAGTTCGTTATTAATTTACGTTATTTTTATTGTTAAAAATATAACCTTTATATTTAACTTATGCTAATTCTGTGATACAATTATATCTTTTTTTTGTTTTATGCAGATCAGGTATTGAAGTTCAGAATGCGATAAAAACTAGAGCAAATAAAGAAATTCTACGAAACCACATTAATGTTGCTCATCCTGGAATGATTCTTTGAGTAACCAAGACCCAGCTATTTTAAGGAGGAATCTATTTTGATTACAGGATGTCCGGTTTCAAAAAAAATCGGATTAAAATTAATATTTGTATTTATTTTGTTTGTTAAAATTTATTTGAATTGACATTTCATTCATGTGAAACTTTATATTAAAATGTAATAATAAATAATTTGTATATAATTTATCCAGCTTGTATATACTATATAGTATCGAATATATATAGCTTATGTTAATGCTTATTGTGACTTTAATATTTTACTCATTTTAATATTTTATTTACTTCTCTTACTAGTATTTATCAACAAATAACTGAAATGTTATTAACAATAAATATCAGTTATTTCACATTCTTGAAAACAAATTGTAAAGTTAAGAAGTTATTATGAAATTCAATATATTTTGCTGATATGCATAAAGATAACTATGGAGTTTAGTAAAATCGTTATGACGCGTTGTTTGCATCATAAAGTATATTGAGAATATAATTAAAAGTGGAATAAATTATTCTGTTTCTTTCTTTTAAACTGAGTCAATTTTATCTTTAATTTTGACTTATTATGAATTTTAATTTACGGCATGTAATGTGTTACACGTTTTAAATCACGTCACTTTACTTTATTTATATTTATATTTTTTCATTTGATTATTTATATTTTACAAAGATAAGACGATAAGAGACTTTATTCACGATGTCAAAATGGTTAAAATGTTAAGTGGTTGAATTGAATTATAATGATGAAATTCAATATGTTAAGAGACAACGGTCTTTATGTTAAGACACTTATGGTCAACACGGAATTATTAACACTGACAACATGGAATTATTAATTACAGACATTCGTAAAATGTACGCAATATTACTGTAAATTTAATTAAAAGATTGATTCTATATCTATAATAATGGGGTTAATTATTTATCTATTTCTGATTATTATTTATTTTTTTCATAAAAGCAAATGAAATGTTATACCCTGTGAATTTGAAAAGTTAACATGTACAAAGTACGTTTTAAAAAATGTATTTGTATATTATAAATATGTAACATATTAATATAATAATAATTAATAATATTTACATGAACAAATATTATTAAGAAATTCCGTTCAAAAATCTGAATATTGCAGACAACAATGTTATATTCTTGAAAACAGCAAAGGCTTTCAACGTAATTATATTGAAATTTAAATGATGAAAAATAGCCGCTATTTTAATATGTACAAAGCAAAGTCAGGTTTCTGAATATATAGACGCCGTAGAAATATCAGCGTAAAGTTTCAAATTTGTTAACGAAGGAAGGACCAACTGTAATCCTCGAAAGTCAGATAGATGGGATTCTTGGAAACTTATTTTCATTCATATGCATATCATTGTAGGTATGCCTTGTGTAGTATTAAAGAGTCCGCCAATAAAGAGGTGGATGGAAAGAGAATGCCCTATAGCAAGGACTGCAATTTGCATAAGATATAAATGCGATAAGGGCATAAATTCTCAGTTGCTGCATAAAAGTTGCGAAGTTCTTGTCACGAACAATCCTTGAGATATACCGCATCTGGACAGTTACATGCGTGAATATACGTGCCTTAGCTATTATATCGTATGTAGTAGCTTGAGGCCATATATAGAACATTACTCACTTCGAAAAAAATCACCGCGACATTTGCAGCACGAAAATATGTGATGTACCTTGAGAATTTTATATTTTTGCAATACCGCTGATTTTATTGCAATACACAATGTTGCTTTAACGATTAATTTTATCCGTAGAAATGTACAATGTAGCATTGTAAGATAAAGTTGATTTCTTTATACTAATTATATATACACCATGTAATTTTCTATCTACTTTATGTTCTTACAGTCGCCATTTAACTTCATTTTTTTGCTCATTACATGTTTTCTTTCTATTTTAAGAAGTTAAAAGACATTTTAATTAATTATTTAGATTTATAGCTGTATATATAATTTAACATTATTTCTCTTAAATGAATACACGAAATATCATACACTTATATATATAAATTATTAAATATTTGTTTCAAAACTTTTTTCCAATTTTCTAAATATTGCAAAACTAAAATTGCTAACCGAAGTCTCATAAACACTGTCACGGAAAAATATGATTAAAAAAAAGAATACAAATAAATATATAATATTAATATGTTTGGGTATAAATTATTATTAAATATTATACTTACCATACATACACGTGAAATTCATATTCTGTCATGTCCAACTTTCTGCAAATATTAAAAAAATAATAATTGTGCAAAATATATTACTTATGTTTGTGTTACTAAGATGTCAGCATTTATAAGAGAATGTTCCTATGAGATTAAACCAAATACTGCTCATGAAATTTAACATTTGATACAGGACGAATAGAAAACTTTGAATCTAATATATTTTTTTTTTAGTTATCCTTCATATAATATAAAACATGCATTTTGGATTTACCTTTACGTATACTTTTACATACATTTATAAATATAATTTTTAGAATATATTTCACATATATAAATTTTTGCCGAATATATATTTCCATACGTTTTAGATATATTTTTGCACAGATTTCGACATGTACTTTCCTTCGAACGGAAATTTTGTGGCAAACAAAAAATAAATCAGTTATCGATATGTAACAAATAGAATCATTAGATATCGATAAATTTAATTATATAATGCTGGATGCATAATATTAATAATAAGGTTCAGAATATTTGCAATGTCAAATTAGAAAAATATTTTTAAGAATCTAACCACAAGCATCATTTCGTATTAAATATATATGATATATGAAAATATAATTTACATAATTTTTATGCATAACATTCAATAAAATTGCATCTAAACGCGCTGATCAATGAATACGTATCAAAAAATTATCAAGCGAACTGATACATTTCTAAACAACTCAAACTAACTCTTTTAATGTTGATAATCCGCATTGAGGCATTCAAAATATTTAAAAGAAAGGACATTTTATGAGATGCAAAAAATGAAACCAAACCGAATTAAGACGTTGACAAAAACGCATGATTAGGTCTATTTTGCATTTAAGGTCGATAGAGCAGTATCGTCCTGCGGAAGTTTATTAGCTTTGCATTGGAAGATGCAGTGGTCGTATGGCGCATGTATTTAAAGAGGTGGGCGTGGCTTCGGGCCAATGTTTGCGCCAATCGATACTTTGGTATCCCTACCACACAGGACTAGCAATAACAGCCTCTTACAGTAGAAGCCTTGTTGCGTGCAACCACGACAATCCTTCCCTGCGCCAATGTCAGTACTCTCTGCACGTGGAAAAATAATGCTAATTGATTATCTACCAGCACGTATGTTCATTCCAAGAAGTTTACTAATAATTACGAACTAATACAGGTCTAATTGGGCTTTTATGGCATACAACACATCCATGTTAAGACAAAGCCAATATTTTGAATGATTGAGTATGTTCTCACATACTTATGTCTGTCAGTTTTCATTTGCCTAACATCAACCAACAATTAGCATGTGATAAAAGTTAGTTTTATATGGCTATGGCACGCTTTCCGGGTCTAAGGTGGATAACGACAGGTATGCCAACATTAAAATCGCGTGAATAAATCTGCCGGCAAATCGTAAGATTGCATTGATAAGAATCTACTGGTTGA
Source organism: Gryon sp. ZL-2020 (assembly GCA_022817425.1). NCBI lineage: Eukaryota > Metazoa > Arthropoda > Insecta > Hymenoptera > Scelionidae > Gryon > Gryon sp. ZL-2020. Next base: position 12,552 of record JABFPJ010001980.1, read on the forward strand.
AGGCTTACCGTGCGATGGTCTTCCGGACGAAAATGGCTGACGCATGTAAATACGAAATTTCGAAAGACACTTTGAGCGACACAATTGGCGACATAGTAGCAACGAAAGATTACGCAAACTACACTTTGCAAATTTTTGTCTAGTCGTTATTTACGCGAGGGAACACGTGGATTTAGAAATTAGAGTAAAGTAAACGTGGTGAAAAAAATCCATTTGATGCAAGACTATTGAGTAAGATTAGGGTTACGACGAATGAAGGAATGTAAACAAATGAGGACAACGGTCGCGGCTAAAAAGAAAAAGGTTTGTTTTAAAGACTGGTTTAGACTCAAATGGATTTTCTAACCAGGTAATTGATATTGACACAAGCTATAACACTGACTGAGCGAAACGAACGAAACTCGGACGTTAGGTTAGGAACTCGAATGCAGCACGATTGTGTCTCGCGCAAAACAATAGCCTGAACCGGTCTGGGAACGTTTGCTCGCGTGTCTATTCGGGTATGATTTTTGGCTGATTTCGGCCGCAAAATTGGACGCGTATGCGGTGGCGAACGCGATGCCACCCGTCCGGTGCTCGGTACTATACGCCTTGGCTTTGCTATACTATAAGGTAGTAAGTGAGTGAGACCAGACCCCTACCGGCGCAGCCGTACATCTTAGTATTATGGGCAACTCACATTGGAAGATACGCCATCAAGCATAGCCCTAGCGGAGCGCGCGAGCGAGCGAACGATTGTAAAAGTTTTAGGGACACTTTGCGAACACCCTCCCTCCTTGGTTTCTTTCGCTCTCATGGCACATCTCCCTCCTTCAATGTCCTGCCGTGCAACCTCGTTCCCCGTATTCGAATAAACCAGCCGCGCCCCGACCGCTTGACTTCTCACTCCACGCGCAACTTCCCCTCTTCGTACCCTTCCGCCGCGTCGTGTGTGTACGCGCGATTACTACTGTGTGCAAAGATACCTTTGTATTGCTTGGACATGGGCGCGGCGTGCGAATTGACGAAAGGGGGGGGGGAGTCCAAAGAAACAAAGATGGGATCATAGCTTGACAACGCTATACTGACGCATGCAAAAAAACGTCAGGACCAAAATGCTTATATCTATACAAGGGTCGTGAATTTGTCGCTGCATGCTGGCGCCCTCTATCACTTCTTTAGTATTGGGGTGAAATAAGATGTTTAAGACTGCTTTCATTACGATTAAAGTTTGTACTAAGTTCTATTCAAACTGACTGCAAATTTTTCGGAGTATCGCATATCATTACATGAGCTGAGAATGTATTCTTTTGCCACAAACAATACACGTTCCAAGTATGTCTTACGAACTGAGTGTATGTTATTCAGAAGTGTTTTTATGTAAATAATGTATGTATTTTTGTGAAGTGAACTTTTTAAAATTTCGTTGCGAATTTCACTTTAAATGAATCTCTGAATATATTAAGAATAATAAATGTAAATACAATTCATTGCAAAAAGTTAGGTATCTTTCGTCCACAAATTTACTTTATTTAATTTGGAAACTGTTTCTCATGTTTCTTAAATTAATGACGGAATTTAGAAAAAAATATATCCTTTTTATGAATAGGACATATTTTTTAGAAATCATTCGCTATTTTGTAAAAAATCAAATTTTAAAAATACTCTACGTTTAACGATAAGTATGTATGCTTACTTAAAATCGATTTTTAGTTTTTTGATTTCAGAAGATTTTTACGACTTGTAGGTGCACGGCCAACGAGATGAACAAAAAGTAACGCCGTCTACAAGTGATTCAAAATTTTTTTTTCCAATAAACAATCATTCTTAGCAATAAAAATAATAATCTTTTTAGTAGTCAAAACCCTAATACTTTTATAAGAAATTATTTTTAAAAAATAATTCTTAAAAAACGTCGATTTTTAAAACATATCACAATGCTTTTTTCCCTTTAACAAATCCACAAAAGAAAATGTAAAATGAATATTTAAAATTATAATACGTTTTTTATTTAGATGACGAGATTGTAATTAATTAGCATACAAATGTACGCGATGAAAAAAGATCACTTTTTCGATGAAATGTAATACTAGTAATTATGAAACTAATGATTACTAATTTTGTATAAATATAAAATTAATTTTAAAAAGAACTGAAAAATCATGCCTTATTTATATGAAAATCTAATAGCGTTGATAATATAGTATTCTATTATCATTTTATGTTAATATTTTCAGGAATTTAGTTGTATAATACTGCAATTAGTGAATCATTATGTAGCAGACGTTTATTATGAAAAAACAATATTTAACATTTTTTCATCATGTAATAATTTGCAGTCAAAATATTGTATGCATAGTTATTTATTCCTAAACTATTTATGATGTTATGCCAGTTTAAGGAGCATACGAATCTGTAACGAAACAGGAATCGTTAACGAGTTTGTAATTTGCTTGGTTATACAACCAATAGTTATAATAAAGACTAAGACCTGAAGCAATTGACTAGAAACTTTTTTATCTGTTTTTCCATTTTTTTTGTTCAGATTTCTTGCTACTCAATGTCATTTTCTGCGATGTGTCAAATTATCTCAATGTCCGATTTGCAAGAGAAAAAACCGCGGTAATTGCGACTTCCTTGACGTATAGCATTGCGGTACATAACTGCACTGTGAGTTTATTTACTCGAATCTTGTCCTCGTGGTGGAATTATAACGCTCTGTGTGCAGGTCTATTAGCGTCCATTCAGCTGAAACACCATTTAGATTTCTCTTCAGAGACAGTAAGATATTATTTCTCATGTTTTTCCGCGAACAATGAGATTAATGTAGCGCATGATATTTCCTCGTGGCTGGTTTCCCAGAGAAATTAATGTTGCGAACAATTTCAGAGATATCTTGAATATCGATTAAACTGTTGGAACAGTTTCTAGTATTGGCTGTACTGTATAACGGTGCTTTAAGTTGCTCCGAACAGAGAACTGTAATTTCTTAATTTTTGTTTTACATTTTATATGAATGAAGAAATATACTGATAACTTTGTACCACGGAATACCTCTTATTCGCCCAATCAGTGTAGCAGTTATTCAGAAATTGCATGAATTTTTATCATATGTATGTATGTCAACATACGAATTTTTGCGTTATCAGTTGTTTCATCATATATATAAGTTATTATGAATACAAAAAGTGCTTTCTAAAACTTTAATGAATCGAAAATACTGAAATTGTCCTACTCTGAGTTATATGTTTCAAAGAATAATTTAGTTTCAAGTCATGACAAACCGTATAACATTGCAATTTCCATTAAAATTCAATTCGCAATTAAAATATTAGGTATAAGAATAATTTCCAGTGGATTTCTTAACTCCTACAATGTATACGAATAGTGTATACTGAGAATTTGAAATGAAATTATAAAAATTTTAAAAGCATATGAAGAATAAAATATTTGGTACTAAATTTCTACTTATTCGTAAATAACGAAAGATTATAAACGGCTATCTAACTTTCCATTCCATAATGAGATAATCAATATTACTTTCATGTCCGTAAAACGCTACAAAGTTTGGCATGCCGTGTATATCATTAGTTTAATTCACCATGTTGCTTTTGGTATGGTCGGCCATTTTCTTCGTGAATCATAATCAAATCAAATGACGGTGAATTCCAGAAATCGTGGAGATCTTTTAAATTATTTCAAAAGCAGGTACGAAACTCCAAAATACCAGTCCGATATCGAGATCCCGAACAAAATAGCTACATAAAATGGTAAAATGACGATACTCCGTTTGTGAGGTATTATTATTATCTGACCGCATATCTGCGCAAGCATAAAGTCAGAGATTAAGTGCATCTAAATGAGAAAGAACGTGACATGAAGATATGAGTGAGAATGTTCAGGATTATCGGGAAATCAAATATAACCAAAAAGGATCTTTTCGACGAATAAATAAAGAAGTAGAGTAATGTGTTCCTGGAATCGAGGGGTCGGCAATACAACATACATCATGTTATTATATATTTCTGTTTGTATCAGACAGATTGATCCAAAATGGAATCTATTTCATTTCATTACGAAAATTAACAAAAATATCTTTTGTTGAAAGGTTTTTATAATTTTAAGAAATTGCTATGAAATATTTCTTTAAATTCACAATATCTAAAGGATTATGCATGATGAACATTTATGCAAATGTTTCAGTAGTTACACATATTATTATGCCAGATTTATTCTTCAATATATTGATAAAAAATCTTAACAATATTTTCTTTCCATAATCTGAATAATTTTTTATATTTGCCCAATGGCCGTTAAAATTTAATATCTGAAATATAATAATTAGAATCTCATCTTTTTTTAAGTTTAAGAAATCTATTTAAGTCTTGAAACTACTTAATAATAATCTTCAATAACTTACTAGTTTGCTTATCGTCTTAACCACTTACCGGGTCTCGAAGTTTTTATTATATCTTGAATAAATATATTATCGTACGTTTTGATATCATTTCTTAAGAGCTATTTCCTGCGCCAATAAATTTGACAAGGACCTAAAAGTGTTTGACTCGTATTTTCTGAAAGTGATTTCGAACTGATAAAAACAAAAATTGCTGGCAGTATGTGAAAACATGAAAAGTGCTTTCTGTTGACATCAGAAAGCGGACAAAAATAAAAAGTAAAAATATACATGAAGAAAATGGGGAAAGGTAAGAAAGAAAGAACATGCAGTGCGAAACGGCTATAAAGGCACAAGAGCAACATGTTGTACTAGTTTGAAATGACATAGACTGGTCCTCCTCTTTTTCGTTGAAGCTTCATTATCTAATAGTTACCTATGTCAGCAAAACCTATTATATCTAAATATAGTCCTAAATGTAATTTTTTAGAGCTATAAGTTAATTCATTTTATAACTCGAAAAATAAATTAAAACGCGATTAAGATATTGTAGAAATATGAAAGCAAATTTGCAATGTAAATCTGTTCAATTTGGTATGATCGAATACAATATGCATTTCACATACAATAAACAGAATCTTATTTATGATGACATTTAGGAGAACTTTCATTTAACTTAAGTAACCTGCTTATCATTTCTATCAACAAATAGTAATCAACTTAGTAATCTTATATCGAAAGGATAAGATTAAAAACATTTACTTTATAGATTCAATTAATTTTGCCGTTACTGAGAAAGTAAAAAGAATAAATTGATTTAGAAAATGATTTTAATTAAAGTAGCATTTTTGTCGTAAGCAGTAATGTTTCAATAATACGTTTTTAATTAATTATATATATATTATATATATAAATTAAAATATTACATTTTTCAAAGTAATATTATGTATGTATGAGCTTAAAATTAATGTATAATTTTAAGCTCTCTAAAATGCAAAAAATTTAATATGCATTAAATAAATTTTTTTGTTACGTTGAATGGGTTTTCTTTTTATTCTTTCTTCATCTTCATTTTCTTTTGTGGAAATTCTAACAAAAAATAGTATTTAGCTATTATTCGTTGCCTGAATGATTCCTATTCCTCATCCCGTTCTAATTTACTCTTGGCTCTATAGTGGTTATGGCGTCTGACCCCGTAGTCGAGACGGCAGTGCGACCCCGAGAGAGATTCGTTTGCGACAACTCAATTCCGTCCCTCGTTTCAGTACGTACAAATGCTAACATTCGACTGTTGATTCGTCAGTTTCCTGATCCCACCTCTTTTCTTCTCTAAAAATCGCTACGTCATCCGCCTCCCGTCTAATGAAATTACCACTATTTTCATAAGAAGAGCCCAGTTTTCATTATATATATAACTACTCAAATAGAAAACATTAAATTAGTTTAATTAAAACGTCAAATAATTGAATGATAATAGCCTGAACATAAGCACGAAACTCTAAACAAGTTTAAAATAGATATGGAAGTTAATGAAGTGTTTTATAATGTCATATAAATGTTTATTTATTTGATTATTGTTAGTTTTATAGGAATAATTTATATCAATGAAGATCCCAAGTAAAAATTTATCGTGTCAAGTCAAGAAAAAATTTTGGCCCTTTATAGACGAACCCTCAAAACTAAAGGATTCAAAGCTAGCCTAAATATTACCTTGTTATGATTTTCAATAGAGGTAGGCCAATGTTGGGCAACTGTAATATTTGATGATAGAAACGTATTATTCCATTCAAATTAGTAGGATCTAGGCACTACATAGGGGTGAATGTGTTATGCCTATGTAGGTATCTTAATTGATATTATATAGGCAATTTTACGCAGTTACAAATAGTTTTTTATTGAAGCAAGATTATTTTTAAGTGCTCTAAGCTCAGTGGCAAGAGTCTATCTACAGCTTTGGAAACGCGTGTTCAATTCTTGAATTGATAAGTTTTTTAAGTGAAAATGTTCAATTGTAGAATTTCATGATAATATTATTTTATATTTCATGCTTAATTTTAGTATTTTCGCCCAAATGTATATATTTTAATTCGCTCCACTCCGGCGACGTATTATCAAGGCTATTACCTTTTTCGCAAATTTGATTTAGTTTCTTTCGCCGACACGTCGATAAAAATACTTAACAATATTCGCGTGTTTATTATAAGATTAAAATTCTTTTCAAAGAAGTTACAATGTAAAGAAATTTAAGCAGTTATTTTAATAGTGGCTAAATATTGAATGAAAACAAAGTTGAAATGTTAATACATGCTATTAAATAAAACTTAATTAAATAAAAAGAAAAATCATAATCTCTTAAAATTGTGATATCAATTGATAAAAATTGATGGATAAATATGATAAAAAAATAGATGAAAATTGTTAATTAAACAAACAGCATGCTCTTGATTGATAATAATATATTTTACAGAATGTTGTTAATTTCATTTAAATTATTGTATAAAAGTTTAAAATAATAAATAATAGACTTGGTAAGAATAGGTATAAAATAAAATAGCTCCTGAAAATGAAAAAAAGATGACCAACATTGTGGTCAATATAATGGTTTCTATAATAAATATTAGCCTTTGCTAATAGTATTCAAAAATTTTTTGTAAATAGAAAGTTATGAGTTCGTATTTTCAGCATTAAAGGTTCGACCGAGTGTCTTGCTGAGAATCTAGAAAAAAAAACAATAATCTGGTAATAAAGCCGACCGTAGATAAAGATCATTACAAATTCATGATAAAAACACTAGTTTTTTTTTATAATTCATCTAATAAATCGTACGAAATTGTATACATCATATAAGGTAAGTTATTTTTTATAAATCTTTCTATATTATAATATTATGATAATCAAAAATGTGTAATATTTGGAAATATTAGCAAAAAATATTTGAAGTATATTAAATATAATTTTAGCAAAAAAAACATACATTTTGTAACACCCACGGAAAAAACATATGGCAAAAAGAAGGCAAAAGAGTGGAAGATATGTGGCAATGTAAGATCATAGTAGGGATTTGATATCGCAGTAGTCTGGGTTTGCGTATATAGCGTACATCCATGCTTTGCTATTCCCAAACTTTTGCCTTCCTCTTCCCAAATGCATACCAGTCCACATATCTTCCACTCTTTTGCCCGCTTCTTGACATACGTTTTTTTACGCGAGCAAATAATTAAAAAATATATTATAATGTTTAGTTCGAATATAAAAAGCGACAAAAAGTTGTATATTTTACTAATTACATTTTTTTCATGAACTAATATTAATTTTATATTTTATTATATAATATGTGTATTACTGTATTCGTATGGAGTTTTCGAAAAGAATTAATAAAATTATAAGCAATCTGATTAGCTAGGATGTTAGACGTGAAAATGAGTTCAGTTCCAACTTCATTACTATAGCATCAACTTTATTAATACGGATGAGGATATATATAATATTAGGACTGCGAGAGATCTCCGAATTTTACGAGAAATGGCTGAATCTCGAGATTTTCAAAAAATGTGAGATTATTGTATTATCAAGTCTTACTTTTAATATTTATAATTTGTTCTTCCTTTTGCTTAAAACAAGTATTATGCATATCATAACACATACATTCCTTCTAATTTTGTAATTTAAGCAATAATTACTAAGTAAATGCACAATAAGAATAATATATATATTATTATTATTATTACTGTGCTAATATATATATTTGTATACATACCGACAAAAATATTGGCACCATGTTACATTTACTAATAACACTTACACTTAAATCTGAAAAAAAGATGAAGAAGATGATTATTTATAATAAATATTTCAAAATTAAAAAAAGAAATAATATTTTTTTAGGCTTAAAATTATAAAATTACTGCAATCAAAAAAAATTTATAATAATAAAATTTTATAATAATATATAATTTCATAATTCCTAATGAGAATCGACTTTTGGTATTAAATTATTGATAAACAATGGCTAGATACTAGGGAACAACGGTTGAAAATATGTACTGTTTCGATATATAATTACAATATAATAAGCGCTGATCCAATGCTGCTTTCGATGGTGAGTTAACAGCGAACATATATACTCATTCGGTAAATAATTACTATATAAAATATATACCGAACCAATGATAGTGCCAACGGTGAGTAATTAACAATTGATATTTTTTTGCACAATACTGGTACTTCAATGTTTTCAATTTTAAAAAACATCTATGTAACTTTCAAAATATATTACTTAGCAAATAAGTACTATAACATAATATATATTATAAACTTCAAATGATATACACTCAAAACGACATCTGTGATTTTACAGTACGTTTTCCAGTTAATATCACTTTAAAATAATCGAAAAAATGTATTATTACAGTATTTTATTTGAAATGTACTGTGAAATCTATTAAGAATTAAAATATAGAAAGCAAACTTACTGTAATTTTACAATGTAAAGTTTTGAGTGTATAAAAGCATTAATCTTTTAATTATAAGAATTTTGTTTGTTTTAATTTGATTCATTAGAAATACGAAAGATATTTTATAATTAAAGCAGTCTAATAAAAAAGAAACCTTCTATCTATATAAAAAAATAGCTTAATATTTTGAAAATAATAATTTCGAAGTAGTTTATTTTAATTGCAGTAGTCTAGTTTTAAGTTCCAGATCAGTAAGCTCAACGATTCGAGTTCCATTCCCAACATTAGTAAATGTAAAAATATATGTAATGTACTTTCCGAATAAGCTAAATATAATAATAACAATAACTTATCAAATAAATAAGAAATAAGAACTACAAATTCAAATTCTTCAGTTTTCAGATATAATTATTAACCTTCCGATGCCCAAGCTCAGATCCATAACAAAAGTGACGAAGCGGGGCGACTAGGTCGCCCCAGCCGGTTTTTTATTTATTCAAGTAATATAATGTAAAAAAGCATACTTTTATAATTAA
>JABFPJ010001981.1:0-21875 GCA_022817425.1 Gryon sp. ZL-2020
CGTTTCTTTGGTGGGAGAAAAACTTATTAGGATTCTAGTGCAGGTGTCAGAAGAAGCGTGTGCCGCTTACTGATGCTATATTTTCCAATCTTCTCCCTTTTCAAAATATAATAATCATTATCATATTGACATTATTTTTACTCCTTCGTAGAAGCTAGTGACGCCATCTATTCGATATTCCACGTAGAACTGCATTACACACAAAGTATGTCACACATCATTGAAATATGAAGCGCTGATATTATCCATGATAAACTGACACATTCTGAAGGAATATTGCGTGGAATATTTGATGGAACTCCTTACAGGGATTAAAACTTACTTTATTGGATTTTATATCAGGATTTCAAATGAAATATTCAAATCGCAGTAATGTCTGTGGAATTTCATCTTACTACTCTCTCCCTTTCTTTTCTTATACTTTTCTTTTTCACCCTTTTTTGTCATCCGCGTTGAATTCATTACGCCTCGTCATTTCTTTAAAACTGTCTTCGTTTAATATTTGTACAGCATCGTTGCAAGTTCCGTTTGCATGAAGATCAGTTTAGGTTCACTAAATTTAATTAATAATCGAAAGAAGTAAATTTTCGCAGTCGTTTGAGCTTCGACAAAAACAAAAAAAAAAAAAAAAGAGAGAAGAGAGAGTTGAGAGTAAAGAAAGAGTACAAAATAAATGCACACTTGACTTCACTCGCACTCTTTTCACGGAGAAATAGTGGTTCCTCAAGTACCAAAAATGATGAGAAAACTATGTAATGATGCACATGTATTAAAATAGTTGAACTGACTCTTACTCGAAAATGTATGACAGTAAATACATCTACTTTAAACATAGTTTCTAAAATAGCAGTTATTCTGACTATAGTGTGGTGTTGGGCAGATCCTTTCAGTTTATATTTCGGTCAAAGTTTAACGCCTGACTCGAATCGTGCATCAGACTTCTAAGTTCGTTGATCAATGTTCTTCATTGTTGTCGAAACGTGAGTTTTAATAGACCTGCTTTCCGTTTTCTCTTTTGACAATTTAATGCTCTGGTTTAAAATTACATTAAAATAGCACCGCAGTAATGAAAGATCCATATGAGGGCTGCTAAAGTGCTTCTTTCTCATTGAATTGATATTACTCTTTCATTCGTTTAATAATAATTAACCCTTTCTGGTTTGAAATCGAGAAAGTTGAAACTAGAGAACGTTTAAAGTAAGAAATAAAAGTTTATAGCTATTTCATTAGACAAAGGATTTTAGAAAGCATTGACATGCAAATAAGAGAAGAAAAGGAAACAAAACGGAATGAAAAATGTAACATAAACTCTTAAAAAGTTATTGATCTGTTTATTGTTTAGACATTATTTATTCTGAAGGTCGATGTTTTCTCTAAGTAAAAGCTTTATAAAAATATAAACAATAACATCAAACAATAAACAGAATAAAATTTATTAAATGTTGTTTACATTGAATATTTGAATGTGCATGTTCAGTACTTTCTATTAAACGCAGTTACTAAAATGAAAGTTTATCATTTGAGTTTATTAGATTTCTTGTGTATTTCTACATTTACTTTTTGAAAACTAAACCTCCCACACATCATTCTTCTCACGATATGCAGCTTTTATATACAAAGAATTATTTAGCAAAAATTTGCAAGCGCAAGTTGCATCGAAAAATTCAATTACCAAATGATTATTCCAAGAACCGCACAAAAGAAATTAATCCCATTTAAAAAGGAAAAAATGTAATTGAGAAAAAGTAACTGCTTATTGCGGATGCAATATACGAAAGCATTCCTTTTTTTTATCGGTCATGAGTCCCGGCACTAAAGCAACAAAATGAAACTAATTGATTAAATTTCTCGTTTGTTTTTCCTTTTTTTTATTACTTAGGCAATGCAACTACTTGCTTATATAACAATTTCGTGCATCCCCGAGTCCAACAAACACTTGATAGATACTGTGGTGCCTTTTGTAATTTCTTTTTGCCTTTCTACGTAGGCCGAATACTTTGTACTCATTGGACTAAATCCGTAAAATAGCAAAAACGAAGAATAGCGGAGATTCTAGACAAACCAATTTAAAACAGGATTGGTTTGGCCCGATTTTCCTCCAATTTACACTAAATAGATATATAGAACTGATATGTGAACTTTTCGCCGGCAGGATTAGCCGATCACTTAAAACAATACGTTATTCGCAACGTTAAAATACTCTTTTACAGTCCATTGCTTCTAACTGTTACGAATTTGTTAAGTTTATTTTTTTTGGATGTCTTAATAGATGGTATTTTTGTTAAAAAATAAATCAAATATAAAGATTCATTGGAAAATGAAAGAAGAAATGATAAATCGAAAGTAATTAAATTAATAAGTTGTATAATTATACTTGGCAGAGAACTATATTGCATCGTTTAATAAAACTTGAAGTACTTAATCGCCTGAATCATTTTATTGAAATGACTAATCATTTGAATGAACAAATATCCTTTAAATACAATACATTAAATCTAATGGATTATAAGTCTTGCTCGGTTCTCCATAAATTTTCATTCATCTACAAAAAGAAGTCAAATAGAAATAGTTTTACTATTATTGCTATTTAAGTTTGTTAATGGTACTGCAATTTAAACTTTTGTTAGTTTCCGAATAATTTACATTCATTCGAGTAAGAAATAATTAGCGTCCTCACTTTTGTGTGTTGATATAGCGTTTCAGCGTCTTAAAGATAGAGACACACAATTTACTCAAGTTGAAGCGCGTTTGCTTAGTGCTGGCAAATAATTCGGCAACTGAAATTATTTACCTCACGTAACTAAATAATTTAGGTGAAAATGTTACTCTGTCACCACATATGTCATTTAAGATGCTGGAAAAATGTTTCGAACCATCATTTATTTTTTTACAACTTCAACAAAGTAAAATCAACAACCTCTCGTGATAAATTCTGCAGTAAAATTAAAAAAAAGTCTATAAATGAGAAATACTTTTAAAGTAAAAATCTTTCAATGTAGAGCGATATATACATTCTGACTTGAGTATATGTAAATAAAGTAAAATATTTACTTATCCGTTGTTAAAGTATGACAAAAGCAAATTTTTGTGGAAGACTAAGAAATGTTTGATTTAAGTAAATACAAAGCTACTTCGAATAAGTAGATCACAATTGAAAATTTATTTTGAAGGATTTGGAGCGAATAATCGTTGCATCACAACATCTAGTATTTTCATCTGCTTGTAAATTTATTTTCCTTTTTGCTATTTGATCTTCTGTTATTGGAATTGAATGCAATGAAATGTACATCAAACGTATAATTAAAATATCACGAGCGAAAAAAATGTCGAGTTTTAGAAAAATAATAAAAAAAAAAAAAAAAAAAAAAAAAAAAAAAAAAAAAAAAAAAAAGAAAAACAGAAATAAATGAAGAAATAATAGAAACAAAAAACAAAAATAAAGTTTGCAAATTTTTGCCGTTCCGTGAGGTATAGACATACCGATATAGTGAAATAGGATTATAACGATAGTAAAATAGATGAAAAAATCGTTATTTTTTATGACACTTTAAATGTTCAATAAATGCGATTACTCTATTGACAGTGAATGAGGTTTTTAATAAAGACCACATTTCGTTTTCTATCTTAAAAGTAGCAAAAATTCAATACAAAATTATCTTTTATTACTACTTTTACTCATTTTGCCATTTCTCCTAATAAAAAAAAAGTGATGATTTTGTTAGCTTAAATCTATTTTTATTAAGTGATTGAAATCAAATTGAGATATAAACAATTTTTAGGGAAATTCCTTTCTGTTGTAAACATAGATGATTATTATTATTATTATTATTATTATTATTATTATTATTATTATTATTATAATTATTAAGTTTAATATAATGTCTGAAATATAATAAAAATTAAGTTTGTATTTAAATCTACGTTTATACTTTTTTTGGATTATAATGTTTAATGATATTCTTTTTTTAATCTTAAACAAACAGTTTCAATAATAAATGAGTTTTTTCGAACATCTTCCATAACATTTTAAGGGTGATATTGAGTGAAATGATAGCTTATGAACAGTATTCTTGTATCACAAGTAGAAGTGGGGGGAAAAAAGCTTGTCTTCGAGCTCGAAGAAAGTCGTAGAATAAATGTTATAGTGACACCGAAATCTTAGTCGTAGATGTGGATACATATGTATAAGATGGAAAAAGAGTCCCTCGTCGTGGCCAATAAATCGAAGAAAAGCTATAAGAAAAGGTGGTTCGCGGAACAGAGTTTATCGACGAATCATAAACCGCTATTATAGTCGAATATCAATCGAATAATAATCCTGATAAAATGTATATCAAATATACTTTGTCATTAAAGAAAAAGATGAAGAAAAAAGGGGATTTAAACGTAATGTATAAAATGATTAAACAAAAAATGTATACGATTTCGTTTTCGTTTGAATCTTATATTAATAATAATTACTGTTTCTTCTTCTTCTTTATAATAAATAATTTTCATTTCAAATGTTATTCTGCAAGTTAACAACGACTTGTCATAGACCGGAAATTATATTTCTGCTTTCAACCATCCTAGACGTAGAAACTTAACCGAACTTTTCTTTAGTGTATGGAATTTCGTTGCAATTTCATGCGCTGTGGGAAAAAGACTAGGAAAAAAGTGAAATATACTTAAATCCTTCTCGTTACTATTCGCAAGACATTTTGTACTTTTGCTTCTTCGATTATGATAACAACAGTAATTTTGCAAAACTTCTGCCGCATAAATATAAATAAGAGAAAAAGTATCAACATTATTTTCCAATTATACACTACGAAAGATTTTCCAACTAGTTTCATAAAATATACGTTATACGAAATATAACATGATATTTATTATCTGAAAATTATATAGAAATACATAAAAACTTCGTCATTTACATTTCTTGCTACGTACATGCTTGATTGATTATAATTGATTTTCATTATCAATATTTCATATATTAATACATTTTTCACACACAACAATTATATTACTTAATTTCTACTATATTAAAAGTTTAAACTTTCCGTCATAAATCAATTGAACGTAGCGAGAAATATAATTTATTTCATACATAATTTATTCTGAAAATGTTCGCGAAAATTAGTGACTTATTAATGTTCTAAAATATGATTCTGCAAGTTTATATCAGTCATTACAAAAATTAAATGAAATTTAATTTTAATATAATTACGATTAGAAATAATTAAAAAAATGAATTTGTTAAGAAACTCTTGAGTATCAAAATGATTTTGTTAAAAAAGTGTAACCTTTGATAAAGTTTATATCTGATACCTTGAAGAGATATAACGTGATCTTATACACAAAAGCAAATACAATTCCACCACAAAATTAACGAGCGTCTACCAGTTATTTTTATGGTCTGACAAAAATTGTTGTAAGTTGTTGCGTAAACCCTGATGCGTAAAAATCTCTTTAAAAATGATGTCAATGATTATCGTTCACGAGTCTACATATTTATTATTTTACGTGGCTCAGCATTTTCTGCGAGCCATCACATCCTCGATGATCATGATATTGCTGTTAAATGGAATTTAAAATTTATGTTCTGAAATCGCAAGAAGATTACCTTTATTTTAAATATTTTTTAATTTTGGTGAAAGACAAAAAAACGAAAAGTTCTCATTATTTCCGTATATAAACTTCATATTTTATAAAATTAATGTAATTTTCATCAAAACTGCATGAAATGTGAGTGAATATTAAAAAAACAATATTAGCAGTAGCAACCAACACATCAAATTGACGCACTTTCCATATGAATTCCAGTATTTTTAAATCAGATTTAGATGCTTTTTTCATATTATTTAAAAGTAGTTTTAACAACAACTTTTTGAACGCTGGGTATAAAATTAATGCAATTTTTATACAAATTTTACGTAATTTTAGTGATAATTAGATGAGAATTGCATATAATATATATTAAAAAACGGCATTTTATACTTGGCCAGAGACACTACCGTGTCTCTTGATATGGTTGCTGCTGCTAATATTTGTTCCGGTTGATGCTGCTAATATTTTTTTCAAAAAATATATTTTCACTCAAATTTCATGCTTTCAATTTAATTGATGAAATTTTGATCAATTACGGTCTCATTTTTTAAATGAAAATTGCATTTTGCAATTTAGATATGATTTTCATCGAATTTCATCATTATTTTTTTTATTCGGGAAAAATCAAAATGCATCAATAGCAAAAATTGGGTTAATTGATTACAAGTTAGCTATCTTAATCACACTGTTAATGTACTTATATAGAAATCTTACTATGATTATTTTATATGATATTCACAATGAAGGAAGATTTTATCTAAGTGTGTATTTTATGTAAGTGTAAACCTTTTTGGCTAAATAGTTTTGCATTTTGAAATGAGTTGGAAAACGGGAAAAAGTAATTATGAAAAACCTAAAGAAACATTCTAGAAATCTCTTGAAATACCGCCAAAACTCTGGTATTTGCGATCCCAACAAAGTATTTTAAATTAACTGCAATTTATTTGGACGGTTAAGAGGTCGCGTTTTTCGTACAATCTCTTTAATGATCTCCGTATCTTTAACCCTCGAGCTTATGTACGCCATTTGTTTTAGAATAGGTAAAACTTTATACCTTGTGTGTTTTCTTTTTATTCTAACAGGTAAAACTCAAGTGCAGAGTTTGATTCAAAAAATACAGCCATATCTTGCTTTTTAGGTTGGAACACCTGCTGCAATTAGTCACGAATATAGCAGATGTGATTCTTCCGTCTTTCATATCTCTCACTTCCGCGAATTGTAAGAGAAAACTTTTATAATTCAAGTTAAGCAAAGTTTTACACACATTTCTTTAATTTTAGTGCGAAGAAATTCACTTCTTGAATTATGTATATGAAAGTTTTTGGATTTTGATTGGTCAGGTTCTGATAAATTTTATTGAAATTTTCTTTGACAGGACCGTCGACAGTTTAAAATACAAAAAGAACCAGGTTTTACCTTTTTTTCTTTTGTACATTTTATTATTATATTTAAAAATTCCAAAAAATATATAATTTTATTGATTGATAAAATAAAAAGTAAGGGTATACTTGATCAAATACTGAAACAACAAATATATTTTTTCACTCTTAAACTATCTAATGAAATAAAGAAGTTTACTTAAGTTGAACGTAAACTTTGATCAGAATGTGTACACACATTTTTCGTTTTTTTCTGAACAAACTTTATACTTTAAAACAAAATTACATCTATTTTTTATTGTCTTTTACCAATTGAATATTTATTTTTTATTTTTCCATACAGAATATATTCTTAATATACTGTAATATGATTATTATATATACATATATCTTATATATATAATCTTTTAAATACAATTTTTTCATAATTTATTTACAAGATTGTGCAGTTAAAGAAGTAACCTTAAATGAAAAAAAGTCGGCATTGTAAACAAATTAATGTGACGGTTTCTAATTTCAATTTGATTTTGTACATGTGCTAGTTTCTTGCAATATTAATTAATAATTTTCTCGAAATGTATATATCATTATTTACGTGAAAATTCTTTATATACAAATTTGCTTATGACAAATTTTATTCGAAAAGGAATAGAAGATTAAAATAGAACTTGATGCTTGCATTCTGTCGCATTATAAGTTGAACAAGCAAAATGTCTGTCCTAAGTGTCTGATACATTAAATGAAATAAAACGAAAGAAAGTATCTAAAATAACACTTCACGTATTTTTCATTATTGCCGTTGACATTTGATGGTTATCTGTTTGCATTTATTTAAAATTAATTTCCTTTCGACGCTCGACTGGCGTATTTTCTATGCTATTCGAGCGTTATATGTCCAGTATTATTTAGTTGGTAAACAAATGCATATAAAATAGATGTCTCGACAATTTCTATTAAAACCAGTCGTTAACGCCGTGGCTTTAATTTCCTGTCATTTTGAATGCAACTATGCTATTCTCGGGATAAATCGTTGTATCGTTAACATCACACACTGATATGATTAAAAAATATTTTGTTTCAACGAAAAATGAAATCAAGATTCTATCGCATTTTATATGCTCCTACAATATTTAACTTTCACAATGCAGTTTGCAAAATTTCAGTTGAAATATGCAACTTTAATTCATTCTGAAGTGATTTAAGTTAAATCCTTTTAGTGTTCAATGTTTCTTCGCAGTGTTTTGCGCTAAAGTGAAATGAAAGAAAAAGAAAGCAAAAAAGCTCGGATTGATTAATGTAAAAGTGACCATAGCAATATTGTGATTGTAAGAGGTAAAATTTACACGTATTTGAATAGAATAAGACCGGGGAATGTTGTGAATGAACAAGGGATAATTTTTGCAGCAAAAGTCTTTTTCTGTTGGATTTTCGAGAAAGAGATCATCGAGGTTCTTAACGCACAGTGGCATTGTAGAATGCACGCCGTTGCCATAAGTCACGTGAAAAAAGTTACAATGTTGGCGCATATCCAAAGCTTTCGCCGCTTGCATTGTAAAGAAGATAAATTTATTACTGGGACGACCTGATAAACGATCCCGTTAGCTACATTACAATACTATCGAATGATATTGAACGTTTCGAATGTCACGCGATTGACTGCAACGTTGATCCCGATGAAATGTTACGTGATGCATTTTTCTTCCACGTGAAATTACACAGGTCCTTTGGCTCGCCATCAGATTAGCCTTTGTCATTAGATTATATCCGCCGTATTCATGCTACTCATTCATCAATTAACTATGTCACGCGATGTTACGATACGTGCTGACACTCGTCACAACTCACAAGAGCGTCGTCCAACCTGGCACAGCACTGACACTTTTAGTAATATCTTAATTGTTTTCAATTTAATTAAATTCTGATCGATAGAGCGTATTTTCATTTCAATGATTTGAATTACAAGTTAAAATACCGACATTTTGGAAATTTCGCTCTGTCGGCCGAAGTAATTCGAATTAATAAAATTTTATTACATAAAATTGTTAGTTATGTTTTAAGTTAGTTAGTTAATTTTATATATTTTTTCACTACAATTTTTCTTTTTATAAATTAAACATTAAATTTGCACTTCTGTTTGAAAAAGTTATTTTTTAATATATTTACGCTGACTTAAACTTCGCCACATTTAATGAACTTTTTTTTAATTTACTTATATTTATTTATTTACATACAGAGATTGACACATTTCATAACAAGTATAAAGATAAAAGATTGTCGTAGTGTAGGATAAACAAAGAAGTAAACATAATTAATCATCCTTATTTGTCTTTATAAAGTCCTATTTATTATTTCAGTTTGTAATGGAATGTGCTCATCTCTGTTTACATAATTATTATTTACTTTTAAATACTTCCTTTTAAATACTTTCTTTTCAACTTTCTTTATTCTAAGAATTCACATTAAAATGTTTGCACACGTTCTAATATTCTGATGGAAAAAACAATTTTACATACAACATTTTCGATGTAAAGTTTTTATTTAAATTAAAGAAAAAATCTACAGAAACATCGTTAGAACTTTGATCTTTTTTTTATTGCAGAGGCAACATTTCTACAACTTTGGTCTACTCGTAATTTAACTTTTTTATTAACATTGATTCTGTAAATTTCGTTTCCCTTAATGAGATATCAGTACATGTAGGGAAATAAAATTGTACAAAATACTAAACTAACTGGTTAGAAAAACTTGTTAAATTCTACTTTGTTCTACTTAAATATATTGTAAAATTGAAGCAGTAAAATTCATCATTATTTTATATTTGTTTGCTTAAAATTACCATTTCTATGTTTCATAAAGAACGCAAGGAATTTATTTATCGCATTACTGTATTAAATGAGATATATCGCTTCAAAGATAACAAAGCTAAGCATTTTGTATTAATGGTAAAATTAATGCAATTAAAAATTAAAAAATATTTGCTTATTTAAAGTACAATAGAATGTATCTGTTTTATCTATTTTCCTTTATTTCTATTGGTCGTGTATCTTTTCTATAAATTTTCTATTAAATTTCTATGATATAAATCATATATAAAAAAAAAAAAAAAAAAAAAAAAAAGGAAGACAGACCCCTTACACTTACGAAAAACACAGAGAGTGGAGCTATTTATAAGTTCTACTGTAATTATTAAATTATCTTCTTGTACAATTACGAATATGGTTTGATACTTCAGAATTCACGTGGAAATTATGAGATGTTACGTAATGATACTATATTTTGGTATATATATGTACACGTATGTAGGTTCAAGTTGCAGAATACTTGTTAAGTTGTTTATTAGGTTGCCGTGTAACCTTCGTGTTGAACTGATACGCAAGTGTAATCAATTACATTAAACACAACGAAAGTAACGTAAACGTTACATGTAACCAAAGGTTTGATTCAATTTTCAAATTTCAAAAGTGAAAGTTAACATTGTGTCATATATTCACAATGTTTCGTATAGGTATTGTTGAAAAACCTATACGATTAAAATTAAAAAATTAAAATATCTGGTTAAATTTTCAAACTTATTTTTATTCTATGTTTAATTCTAAGGTTTGTCATAAAAATGTTATTTACATCAATTGACATGATTAATTGCATGGCGTATTTCAAGCATCACGTAATCATCCTCGTAATGTCGTTCTGACATTACACATGTGCTCATTTCCGGTTGAATATTGATTTCACACCAAAATTATCTATTGAAATTAATGAGTTAATAATTCATTGAAAATTATTTAATCCTACTCCATACATTTCTGCGTTTACATTGCAATACATTTATATTTACTATTATGGAATAAAAATTATTTTCTCATATTTCGAATTAATAACTACACGTAGCCAAATAATACAGGAATTTTTACTGTTGATACGGATTTCGAGCTGTATAAGACAACAAAAAAAAGAAATTACTGTTTTTAACAAGAATTATTATGATGTAAACAAACATTTTTCTAGAAAAAAACACTAATTTCTTTTGTTTGTTGTGTTATATAGCTCGAAATCAGTTTTAACAGTAAAAATTCCTGTATTATTTAGCTACGTGTAGTTCTTCTAAATTAGAGTATATTATAACTGATCATCATTCATAAACTTTGCAATATTATATTATTCAAATGATTAAAATATTCATTCATTTTTTTGTAATAAACAAAAAAGGAATTTTATTAAGAAAATTTTAAGATATTATCCATAATATTGTATATTTGCATATAATTGCATTTTGTAAATTCGACGTCTCTTGAGAAATTTATAAGAAATTTTCATAGAAAAGGAGATAGTCGAGTAACTATCAAATTAACCTTGCGTGACAGAATTTTGATAGACGTGACACGGTGACTACGCGTTTGCAAATCGCGCGAATATTGGATCGAACATGTCTCGAAATAGGTATGACGACGAAAATCGAGTTCCCACATCCATGAAATTATTGCGCAACAGCGCAATGACGAGAGAGAGTTCTTGCACTCTGTATTTTCAATCAAAATGCGCCTAACGCCACCATTCACAGGACATCTTCATTTGCATGTATTTCTTTTCATATTGAAACATTATGTCATCAGTGAAATCTGTCTATAAACATTTTTTTAAACGAATATGAACAAAAAATTAGTTCGTCAACAAAAAAAATACATTTGCGCGATATCAAAATATGTTTTCAAATTTAATTTGTTCAAATAAAATTCATAATTTGATCGGTACATATGCATGAGATGTATTAAGGAATAAAATTTAAAAAAATGATTGAAATCGTATACTATATCAAATCCCAATTTTGGTAATCCACATGACAAGTATAGTATAAATCGTTGTAGATAATTGTAGGAAATGTAGGAATATATTTTTACTTGGGTAGATTGAAAAGTTTATACTATGCTTGAAAGTGTAAAATATGACAGAGAATTAAAGTTTGGGAAACATACTTGTATGTGATTTGGATGTTGACAACAGAGCAAGGCAGCTACACATCAGGAGCTGCTTTCGCCACATGACTGCTCATACGCCGGTTAGCCTTATCTATCCCCACTCTCGAGTTTGTGGGCTCGTTGTGGTCATCTGCAATGTAATTGAAATAAAGTTTACCGAGCATTCTACATTCATCGAGTTATGTAGTGAGAATGCAGAATTTGGAGGAATATATCTCGTCAAACACAATTAGGTATTCATTTGTTTGAATTTAACATGTGCATGCTTGACTTGCGAAATTAATCTCGTATGCTTAGATATTGATAATTTCAAATTACAGGGTATACAATTCTTCTCGGTGCTTAACTTGGTTACTATGCCTAATCATGGAAAATTGGACCTTTTACTTGAACTTTTATTTTAGCATAATGCAAAATGCTTTTCTCGATTAAAGTGCAATCAAGTACAAAATAACAGAAAGAATGACGAGGATATTGTACTGTTAACTCTAAAGTTAATTTTTAATCTGAACTCAATTGTTGACCTTTCTTTTTGGGTCACTTCATAAAAAAATATTGTCTATATGCATATTGTATATAATAATAATAAAATTATAAGAGTATTTTTATCAAAACGTTATCTAATTTAATTAAATCTTTCTTCCTTCTTTCATTCTTTTCTTTCTTCTTTTTACTTTTGTAACAGAAATAAAAAATTGTCTGACTATGTTTACGTTCAAATCAATATGATATAAAATGTCAAATGGTTGAATATATTTATTCTTCTCAATTAAACTATTATTATGAATCAATTTTAAATTGTTGCAATATGCATTTGCAGATATATAGTGATGGATAAAATTAATGTTATGAGAAAGGCAACGATTTTGTAATGGAGAAAGAACTGTATAAAAATAATTAATAGGAACGGTACTAAGTATGATACAAAAATTATATGAAATGAATCAGATTATCAAAGCATATCGCATTGTAAGTTTAGATATATTATCACTTTTTAACAGACATCTGTTCTCAATTCTAAGTATTAAGGGTTCTTCTTACAGATTATAAATTATAAACGCGAGCGCAACTCTAAAAGCCTTAACAAGCTACATATTTCATAAGTACTTTGGAATTGAATAAATAATTAGGTCAGAGATGCGAGACGGGGAAATTCAAAAAGACATGCGGCGCTAAGTATATATGCGTATTGTCAGCGGATTCAAATATATCGCGAACTACACACTTCGACGAGATAGCTGAAATCGCGTGAATAATGAAACGCATAAGCAATGTCGACGATGCGCCGTTATATAATTAATTGTTTTTATTCCAGGTCGAAAGTATCGAGTTTACAGAGATTAACTTTTCTAACTTTCCCATGAGTGCAAGTTTTAATTAAAATATAATTGAGCCGCTCGACGCTTCTTCTTTTTTCTTTTCCTTCTCTCTCTCTCTTTTTCTCTCTTCCTCTCTCTCTCTTTTTCTCCTTCGGTCTCTCTCTCTTTTTATATGAGTTTAGAAATTTTCGCAAGAATGTTGATGAAACATTCATTTAGGAATTATTAATGAAGAGCTAATTCAAGGAGTTTAATTTCTGTACAAAATATGCTTTATTTGTTTATTAAATAATAGTTGCTAGATATTATTTAACATTTTAGTTAATACAACAATAAAATATTCTCAAAATTAATGTCAAAATATTCAAAGTAATCTTATTAGAAGAGAAATTAATTAATGTTAATAACTCATCTTTTCTAACATACATACGAAAGTTACATGCTTACTACTCCGACTTGTTTTATGTAATGCAAACAAAATTTTGCGCCTCTAACTTTGTTTCAAACAGAGTTAAAAGCTAAAAATTATGTAACTATAAAGGAACGTGTTAACTTGATTAGCAGATTTTGCCTGGATACGTGATTTCATTGAAAATACTAAGCGATAAAATTCTTTTAATATTTACAGAGCTATGATTTTTCTCTCTCGATCTTGAATTTTCGTTTTCATTGCATTATTCGACTAATCGCTTTACAATCTAGCAAATAAGTAATTAACCGAAATTACCAGAAGTTGATTACGTTGCGGTATTAGTGCCGAATATTCGTATTTAGCGGAACCTTTTTTCATTAGTGCCGAGAAAAAAATGAGTAATTGTTCATTAAGTATGAAAGCGGCGGGAGGGGGTAAAAAGTACAGTAATTTCATAGCAATTATGTGAATGCATGTTTAGTATACGAAGCTTGAAATTAATTAATGACTAAGTATAAATAGAGTTATAGAGTATTTGTGCGAAATTTCTACAACAACATCTAATATTCTACTATGTTTTGTTCAAATTTGATATACTTATTTATATATCACATATAATATACTTTATACTTTTTATTGAACAAACTTATTTTTGTTGCTTAAAATAACATTTTGATTATTACTAAAACTGACGTGAAACTGTAATAATAACAAAAAATTGAAAGGTTTACGATCCACATTTTTGTTCAAAGATTTAATATTGTAGTTCAGTATTAAACAAAGTTTTACCAAAAAATCAATTACTTGCAAAAACGGAGAGTAAGCATATTACCCTGCATCGATGATGTAATTCCTTTCAACATTCATACAGGGTTTAATACATTTCACATCAATGAATAATGTATAAATTTTATGTATATAAAAGTAATTGAATCTTTAAAAATAATTAAAAACACATTTTCGCATTGTTGGATATAATTTCTACTCTTCTAACTTTGAAATTGTAAACCAAATGCAGATAAGAATGGTTTGTAAATGATTTTTAAATAAAAATCCATGATTTTCGCGTCTTTCGTTCTTTTTGTTACAATTTTCAACACATTTTCGTGAATGCTAGCAAAAATTCAATGTGTTTTAGGTAAATACTCTTTAAATTTGAATAAGTGAACATTTTACTTATTGGCTGAGTAAGATTTTTTCCCTTCAAAGAAGTAAAAATTTTACTTTTCCATAGGTGAAAGAAAATTCACTTTTCCAACAAGTGGAAAACTAATTTTTTATAAGGGAAGAGAATTTGACACTTTTAAAAAAGTCAAAAGTTGTACTTTTTCATAAGTCAAATGAATTATTGACAAGCTAGGAGTTTATTTCTCAATTAAGTTTCGTATTTTAAGTGATAGATTGGTATGGTGGAGAAGACATTGAACTATCACCTTCGGGACCTGAGTTCGATTCTCGAAGAAATATAATTTTTTCAATAAGATTTTAATTATACAATATAAAAATATACAAGAAAATGAAAAAAAATAATGTAATCATAATATATGAATAATATAATAAAAGAAAATTTATTTTAATAAAAAATAATCTTTCATTCTTTCAATAAGTTAAAATTTACTTTGTCTAAATAAATTACTTCTGTCTTTTTCAATATGTAAATATTCACTTTTTGTGTGAACTCGATAATTAACGTCCTCAATAATTGAATATACACTTTTACAATGAGTGAATTTCCACTTATTTAAATCTGGAAAGTACAACGACTTTTATTTGGTTCTTGCTTTCTCTTGGAAAAGGGAAGCCCCTTCCTCGTCTATCTTGCCAGGAAAGCTCTTGAAAAAGCTCATAAACTTTTTCTTAACGTTAGCAGTAACGTTACGTACATTACTTTGCGACGATCTTGCCACCAGACTCGATCCGTTTACCGAAGTCAAGATGTTGTCAACAATTGTGCCTTGATTCTCAGCGATGTCACATTTTCCGCGTTCTCTCAATTGATATCCGAGTGTTGGTTTTTGCATGCAGTTTAGAAACAAAAGTCTTTCTTCCGAATGTGTTTTATTTATAGAGTCAGAATATTTTAAGTGTAACATAGATTTATTATATGTGAATGAATTTAATAAAAATTACGTACTTATAAATACTTACGATGACTAATACAATTAGAAAATATTGTATTAAAATATTTATACTGAAGTTAAAATTAAAATCCATATTTTTTATCTATTTCCGAAAAAAATCATTTCTCAGCAATGAATTAATATTTTTGAATGAAGATTATTTCATTGTATTGAATATGTAAATTATTTAAAAAACTAAGCTTTTTAAGATATTAACAAAATAATTTACTTAAAATGTAATTTACTTAATAAATTGCTTTTTCATCAAGAAATAGATTTTTCAATATATGCACTCTATCCTAAAAGATTTTAACTTTTTGCTTAAAGTTATTTTTTAGTTCATAAGTAAAAGAACGGCTAAAGGCAAAAATTATGATTCTTAAATCCATAAAAAATTACATCAATTTTTCGCTTTTAAGCGATTAGAGTTTTTAATATTATAACCAAGCTCAATGTCATTTTTGAATTATTTAAGAATCATAATTTTTTCCTTGATCATTCTTTTACTTATATAACTTGCAAAAAGTTGAGTCTTTTAAGGTATTGAGAAAATCTTCAGAAATGAAGAAACGAAGTAGTGTTTCTGGTTAAATACAAAAAACAATTGTTTTCAGCACTACCGTGTCTTTCTTCAGATATAAACAAAAGCCGATTTTCAAGAGAGAAAAACGACAATTAAAATTATAAAATTATAAAGTTTCCATTTTTGTTGATAAAATAGTAACAATAAGGGAAAAAAACAGATTTCAAATTGATCCGTCTATTTCCAAAATGATAACATGCCAAAAATTGCTGTTTTTCGCGAATATAAGGAAACATCTTCTTCTTTTTGTTTCGTGTGTGGACAAGAAATTTAGCTTCATACGTAAATGTAATTTAGATTGATAAGAATTCTGATACAAATATATTACATTTGAGCTTATGGGCAGATTATAGAAAACTTTATGGAAAACTTATGAGAGGCTTGTGGGACGGCAATGAAAATAACACACGCAAAATAAAATTACATTAAAAATTACTATACTGTACAGCAGCGCTGTCGTAGAAATATTTTGTTTACATTATTACAAATCTGTTTACTTTCAAAATACTAGATTTATAGAAAAATTTGTGATACGGAATAGCAATTTTTACTATACTGTATGACAATTTTTTCTATAATTCTATTAATTTGAAAGTAAACAGTGCTTATAAAAATGTAAGCAAACTATTTTTATGTCAGCGTTACTGTACAGTATAGTAATTTTTAATGTAATTTAATTTTGCGTGCATAAAAATGCATTACTAATTTAAAATGTATGACAAAATAAAGTGATATAAAACCCAAAATTCACATAAATTTCAAATACAATACTAAAGTCCAAATACAAAAAAAATCAAAACATTAAGAAACAAAAAATTTTGATAAATAAAAATAACTGCAATAAGTCCTATACAAATATCGGCTTTTGGCGCAAATGCAAACCACCGCTGTTGGAGTACGAATGCAAAATAGGATACATCTTTCCAAATTCATATTAGGAATATGTTTGATTGGCAGATAAAATCTCATAAAATTATATAACTACTTTTGAAATAATAATATTTTTTTGTCACGTGTTTGGTTTTTTTATATCACAGAAATTTTTCTAAATTCTTAAGATTGAAAAATATCATCAGTGAAGTATACGTGTAACATCATTCGTTAGATTAATTGTAACAGAGTCAAATTTGTACTGCATTGGGTAAAAAATAATGGCATTATTTTGACATTATTTCTTGCCCATTGACTTACACTTCATTAGTTCTTTGCGCATCATTGTACGTCCTGTTATAAATGCAGGTCAGAATATGCCACAGGTGTTAATGGAAAAGTTCACAGGATAATAGTGTACATTTTAGGTTGATGCAAAATAATATTTTTGTATGAATAAATTAAAAAGGATTCTTTAAAACAATAAATAAGGAATCGTACAACTATAAAAAACAAACATTATTTTGCTTGAAATTCCATATATGTTGAATACATTCGAAATGCAGATAACGAAGAATAATTTTAGTTAGTATTATAATGATAATAATAAAATCACTATATATATATCTTCTATTATTTAATCACTTCATTATGTGAAATTACTGCACTTGATATGTAAAGAAGACGATCTTGAATTCTAACTGGCGATTATTATAGTTATATTATGAAATGCTGTTGTGATATTTTGGGAAAACAAAATAAAATAGAACTGATGAAAATGTTGAAACGCCGTATATTCAGGAGAAAATTTATGTGCCAGAGACAGACAGGACAAACGTGTAGAAGACTCATGAATAACATTATGCAAAGTTCATTAAAAGCGGCCTCTTGGACCAACGCTTCGCACCTAGAAAGTATTGCACGCTAGAGCAACGGCAATGCCAACTGCTCCGACTTCGCCAAACCACAAGATGAATAAGACCATAACAACTGGGATGGCAACCCCTTTAGAAATTTCAAACTTTCAAAACTTTGAAATATCTAAAAAGAATAGTTTATCGACAGGCTATCGATTAATGTAGAATAATCTCATATAATCTGATAAGATATATGAGCTCAGAATGAATTAATTTATCGTCCCGATATAGACGATTGAAAAGTGCATTTATCTGCCAATTATTGCGATTTCCTCTTTATACAAATTTAGCACTTTGTTTTACTTTCATTATTTTGCAATTATGCGATTATTTGTGCGAGTAAACGTGCCTTTTGCGGCTTTTCGTGTATTTGTCAAATTTCTGTTTGAATAGATTGTAGATCGAATCGGTATGATTAATTATCATAGATTAATCCGCCCATTATTAAATATTTATTTTGATCGCCGAGGTCACTATCAATTTTAAATAACTTTGAAAAAATGGCAGTGCTGGTGTGTGTTGTAAATATTGTCTTACAAACTCTTGGAACAAAATTAATTAAGCTTAAATTTTTGAAGTGAGCCCAGTTTTTTCGCAATGTCTTTCAGTTACTCAGCAATTTTGCATGACTTTACTTTAACTAACCTGATGAAACTCAGAGTTTGTTAATTACACATTTATATGTCTGAATTCATTTGGACCTCTTTATTTTCTTTATATTGGATTGATTTTGTAGTTCACCAAAGTCTATTTATTCATAATTTATGTACAACATTTAATCTTTCTACTTCTTTACGGTTATTTATTTAAAGTATGAAATTTGAGTAACTTAAGTTTCCTTTTTCTGTTCATCATTTTTTATAATTTTTACATTTCTATTAGAAGAAAAAGTAATCATGAGCGAACATTGTTTTCATGTTGAAATTAAAATACAACTTGACAGTCAAACAAAATTTGACTATCGACCTTAATAGTCAAGTAATTAGGACACATAAATTAATCTATTTTAAGATAAAAAGTGATAAATTACCCTCTATCTCCCTCTTTCTATCTTAAAATTTCATTTTAAGCAAGTAAGTAAGCTCAAATTTCAGTGAAAAATTATAATTTTACATTTATGATGCATAATTAAAATTGTTTCATAAATTGCGTAGTTTCGAATTAATACTTTCGCTTATGTTATGTATAAGATTGATTAGCGAAGATGATGGCTTTTATTGTCTAATGATTCTGAATTCTGTTGGCGTAGCATAAATTCCAATGAATATAATTTATGACGTCGAAAATACCTGCACGCAAACGTGCGATAAATTAACCGATATAATAAACAATAAATCCGATGATATTTAAAAAATTGTTCTTTAAAGCAAAAGATTGTTTGTTAACATTTATTATAAAAAATAACACATTCTTAAGAAATTGATTTGAATGTTTAAATGTAATTAACGGCAAAAAACAAAAATTAATTTTATTTAATTCTATAATTTTGTTATAACAGGATTTATTCCAGAAATTTATGTCAAATGGTGGAATAATCTTATAAATATTTTATTCTAATTTCTTTTAATTATATACTTTGTAAAATTTCCTGGAATGTTAAAAGCGACATTTATAATTAATGTCATAATTTGCTGAATCTCTTTTGCATGGTGGGGATAGTAAAGATACCTTGTGTCATAAAAGAAGAAAAAAAAAGAAAGAAAGGTAAATTGTGGTGTTTGTAAAATGGTGACGTTAAAACCGTCCCATTTTCGTGGTACAGATACGCGGGATATATATACGTTTACGCAAATAATATGAAATAAGAGCACCGTAAAAATACAAGGAAGATGAGACTCGCCCATTTAATGGTCATAATAATTCATAACGATTCATAACACTTAGCCGGTCCGCTTGACTTAATTAATTTAATGCTCATTCGTCTTGCTCGAAGCAATTAAAAGAATAATATAATTCTCATTGCTTTCGTCAACTGCAAAACTTTGCTTGTGTTGGTTATGTTACTGCGTTGACTTTATATTTATTTTTATTTTATGTATGTAATTTATATGACAACTTTGAATTGTAATGGATGATAAAATGTTTTCTTTAAGCAAATTAAGTAAGGCAATTGAATAACAAATTATCAAATAATACAACTATTCACTTCAACATTTATAAATATTCTAAGAAAAATTAAAGTACCTAATTAGGATTTTAACATAAGTTGCTTCATTGTTTAATTGAATACCTTAGCCGCAAAATGATGAACGTTCAATGTTCGTCGCACGATAACTCAGATAATGCAGTTTCTTCCGTAACAACAGACTTTTCAAACGGTTTCAACCTTGGAAAGTGAAATAAGTTACGATTAATTCGAGTCTGCGTACTTGTACGTAACATCTTCAAACTTAAGCGATATTATTTCGTGAAAGGATTATATCACACAATGACAAGATTCTTTGGAATAAAGTTTAACTTGTCTTCGACATTACTACTCGCTCAGCGTAATTGTATCAAGTCTACTTGTGTATTAGATTATCTTGTTTCTAAATAACAGTACCACTATGCCTTGCATCGCGCTAATTCTACCAAAGTTACGTTACATTTTTTTCCATTGCATTTTTCAATTTAGTTTACATAACTAATTAGACAAGTTTTAATTGAATTTTTATATACTCAAATCCGAAGAAAACCGGAAAAGAAAAGTAGTATATATATGTCACGTACAAAAATAACAAAAAATGTATTGCAAACATTGTACATATTTGACTTTGAAATTCATACGAGTTAGGATATTTGTTTTTGGTATGTTGATAAACTTGATTAAATTATGTGAGTTTATTGATTTGTCTTAACTTGGTTGCCTTTCCTGTAGGTTTTGCTTTGTTTATATTTCAACTGGTGTGTACGTTAAATTAGAAAATCGTGAATTTTACAAGTTATCGCACAGCAGAGTTGAGATTGATGTTATTCGTCTAGATCTTTTGTTAAAACTATTTTGTCAATCTATAAATGAATTATTGAACCCTTTTCGTAAAATTAAAACCTAACTACAAGAAACGTGCGCTTTGCACGTTTGTGCAAACGTTTGTGTTTACGTCAGTTATAATTGGATTGATCAAGCAAGAAAATTACTGACTAACTAAACAATTTTCGTGTTTAGTTGACAATGGAATTGACGAGAGTTCCGACAGGAATTCACTTATTAGTAAAAACGAAGCTAAATTTATTTAGAGATACTATTGTAAATACTATTGTAAATGTTCAAACTTTTCTTACAACAAATCAACAGTGTATTATTTCTAAGTTGAAATCCTAATTGATTTGTGTTTAAACATATTATTTTCTATAACAATTTTAATAATTATTCCGCTTAATCTATTTTTGTAATTAATATGATGTGAATTTAAACCTTTTCCAGCTTATATTTATCTTTTTCTCTTAAATGTTTGAATTAAATAGTATAACATACTCGCAAAATATAGTTCCAATAAATATTATAGATAATACAAAAAAATTTACTGAACTATTCAGTACCTGAGGGATACACGCATAGAAATAGGTAAGTAAATATTACTGAGAATACGAGTAATTGTGTGACAGTGGAATTTTAAGTAAATTTTACTATTTTCATTTCGTAAAATAGAATTCAACATTTAAAAAAACTCCCTCTCTGAGTTTCGAACTCGATATCTGCTGTTTCCTAATGAGATATCGAGATACTTTAC
>JABFPJ010001982.1:0-21864 GCA_022817425.1 Gryon sp. ZL-2020
CCCCCCCCGATTAAGTATTTAACGATTTGGTGACAAAATATTTTTGACCCATGTCGAGATCGAAATGTCCATACGCATAAGATAGGAGGTTGATGGTCGGTTATACCAAAATACTTACTTTCGAAAAACTCATCCGTAGTATGTTTAAACTACTCGGGGCGGTCCCCAGATACTTCCCGATTATGTATTTAGCGATTTGGTGACAAAAAATTTTTGACTAATGTCGAGATCGAAATGTCCATATTCATAAGATGCTCTGCAAAACATACGAAGTTATGCTTATGTCAATACATATATATAATACATGTCACTTTTGAAACATTTTCTAATAGTCAAGAGTACAATAATAACAAATACAAATCAAATAACAATATCTTAGTATGGCTTATAGTGTACTGCACTTGTTTTTACATTTTTGAATATCGTAACGAGGAAAGGCATTCAAAATATTATTTAAGTTATATGAATTGTACGTTGTCATACCTATGACTGGAAATTAAAAATCATAATAACATTAAACAATGTTATTGAAATTTATGTTCATAACAATTAAATATTACATTTTCATGTATTTAATTAAAATTACATTTTAATTTTTATTATTCGGAGAAATATCGTTATCCTTTAGCGCATCTACATTAAAAATAGAACGGACAAAAATTACCACAACTGCCTAAATAATTTAGTGGAATTACAGGTAAAATTATTAAAATTCCTGGAACTATGAACAAAATATGCTATTATAATTCTATTTATTTTGACAGTAATTATAGTAAATAACCTTCATATTTAAATCTAATCACTATCCTTCTATTTCTGAAATAACTGATTTGCTTTGAACTGAAATATCTTTTGCGCTAAACCAATTTACACTCTCCGTCGATAACGCGAAGTTAAAATTGCGAACATTCGAAAGATCGTTTCGCGCAAGCCGTTCGATGGCGCCAAGGTTCATATGTTTGGTGTTGAATCGTCGCGCGCAACTGACAGATCCTTGCAAACTGTCAACGAGAATGCTTTTAGGCGAAATTTGCTGCAGATAAACGAGGCGCCGGTTGTGTATAAGTTGCGGAATGTTGTGCAAAACGGCGCAAGGCGTATAAACAAAGAGTCTATGGGGCTTTATTTTTGAGGCCGACTTTGATGAAGCCAAAACGGGTGCTCGGCCATGGGCGTGCACGCAGGGGGGAATAACTCGCCGGTACGCTGCTCGTCAGTCTACTGGAAGATTCCATTGTGAGTGTGCGTTGCAACGCGCAACTTTTCTCAAGTGATAATCGGGCCTTTTTCAGCATTGCCAGTTTTGTGGATTATTAGGCATTGCACATATCAAGGTAGGCAATATCGCCCACCCAAAATTCGTCACTATTAAGCTTTTATACGCGCCACTCAAACCAATCCAACTTTCAGCTCAAGTACAAGCTCTCAGCTGATTCGACCAGGCTCGTATCACTCGTTTGTCAAAACATACCCTAAGGCAACACAAAACTTGTATCAAAGGTTGTTTAACGTTGATAATAAGGTGGATTTAGTGTTGATTTAATATTGCCAGCATATTGACTATAACATTATAAATGGATCAAATAAAATTGATTAAACATTAAACATTTAGCGTCAAAACAGGATTGATGTCATGTGAATTTACTTTTAACTAACAATGTTGATATAATAATGAAATAAGCTTTATTTTATAAATTTGTACAAATTGTTAAAATTGATTTTACGAGAATAGAGAGAATTATTGACAAATTATTTTCATGTATATATCACTTAGAATTTTAATTTCATGTCAGTAAAAATTGAATAAGTGCAATTTTAATCCTGATTAATATGAATTATCAAAATTCCAGTAATTTAAGATCAATCATTCATCAACATTGAATCAACACGAATTGTTAAAGTTAAAGAAACATTGGTTTGAATTTTGTGTTCCTTTAGAAGTAGGGATTATGTGTATTTTTTTAAAAAATCATAGTCTACCTTGTTTCTATATATAATGAACAAAATAGGTGATGAATGAATAATAAGTAATATGGATGAAATAATACTTTTAATTATCAGTACAATGAATGTTATAATGTATATACGTAAGTAATTTTTAAAAGATTGAATAATTCTGGCAATTACGTCAATTGCATTTGCTTGATACAGATTCGAAAGTGTTAGTATAAAGGAAAATATATATTGTAAGATGATACTTGTATACTCAAAGATTGTAATTACAGCAAATTGTTACAAATTCATAAAAGCATGCATGACACTCAAATTTAGTGAGAGTTACATTTAATCAGTTAAAAAGCGTTTAAAGTAGACTCAGAATGTTTGCAAAAGTTATAGCTGTATAGAAATGAGTAAAAAAGAGATTTTACAAATTATTATTTTGATATGATATAACAATATCAACAACATTATTTTCTGTATTACTCTTTGTTGTTTCATTTTTCTTATTTATAAACAGTTGTTTGTGCTATTTCTTAAGTTGATTAGTAGAGTGCTTTTTTACTATTCAAACAAATCTGTCAGTTTCAGCTTTACACATTTTGAAAATTCTTTTTTAAAGAAAATTGACTTTTTTATTTGCAAATTTATATTGTTTAGTGTAAAAACTTTTCTTTTGTCATCAAATTATATATTCAAATATCTATTGTAAGTTATTGAAATTCTTGGAAATAAAAATATATCGGATTATTTTCATACATATCATGTATTAATTTAGAAAATGTTCATATTATGGAAACATGTTTTTGTTCACAAACATGACCTTGTTTGAGATACGATTTAACTACAAAACTGCAAGCAATGACGGAACTTTTTTTAGGTAATAAATGATGATAATAAATGATGATAAACGAGGATGATTGGAATGTTTATGGAAGTAAAGCAGTAAATTTAATTAATAATCAATGATGAGTTAAAATCAATTCCATTTAGGATTTTGGATATACAAATTGAATACAAACGTGACAGTATTATTAACTAAAAAGACTTACACACTAACTTGGATTTTGCATCTATAAAAATATATAACAGTATACGTATTACATTTTTAAATGTATAGTTTTCTTGAACTTAATTGTTTTAACTTTCAAAAATAATTATCTTGAAAGTGACTGGTAATATTAGCAATATTACATTTTACAATGTTTATCGCAATTTATAAAAGAATAGTCATTACAATCACAGACTTATAGAAAGACAAAAATTTCTATAATTATCTTTCACTTCGTAATTTTATTTCATTGCAATGTTGACATAAATTATTTATCTGTCAATGTTACAAGAAATCGTTAAACCACTAATGGGTTTAATGAAACTTGTTTCAATAGTGTACTACTTAAAAACATTAAATTGTCTTGAAAATTAAGTTGTTTACTTTTCGAATTGATGCTGTTTGTGGTAACGATAAAAATAATTACATGTCGATTTTAGTTTTAAGTCTAATTAATATTGATAAGTCAATTCCTATTATGTTAATTAATGAAATTAACATTCTTTAATTTTATATTAAATTTATTATAATTAATTAAATTTTTTTTAGTAGAAAAGCATTAGAGGTAAAAGAATAAAAAATATAATAGATTAAAAAGTGTCAATCGAAGATCAATAAATGCAAATCTAGAATTTATTATCAAATATCTATAATCTCACATAAGATACATTGAAAAATATAATTTTAAGGAATAAACTCTTTCTCTAAATTGAATGTTTAAGATGATTAAACATTTTAAAACTGCAGTTAGAAGTATTTAATATACTAAACACGTATCTCTTAATGGATTAAAACTAATTACGTTGTCCAAGAATGGTGATTTAATAGTGTGCATGCAGATGTTTTCATGACACTATAAAGTTAATCATATGAAGTGAACAAATTGTTTATCTGATAACTTTGCAATTATAACATTTATTTTGTGTTTATCGGAATTAAAATTAAGTAAAATTATATATCTATAAAATACATCTATAAATTTATGTTTGTTATTTTTAATTAATTTAATTAAATAACATGCACTTTTCAATTACTCTTAATTCTTAAAATCAACAATCAAAAGTTGTTTGTAAATCCAGCAATATTTGCATATACAAATATTGCTGTTACAGTAAAGTAAATTACGAAATTAAATTTGATGAAAAAACTGAATACATATTTAAATCCACAATAAGAATAGTCTTATAATATTATAATATAATAATAATATAATAATATAATATTATAATGCAATGTTATTATATGTTTGTACATAATATACATATGTATACATACATATAAAATAATATATACACATATATAAGGATGTATATATCTTCTGAACGTCACAAGCACCATTTGTTTTGTTTAGTGCATACTTTATTGGCTTTTCTCGAACGAAATTGAATGTTTCATACAATATGGTACACATAAATTTAACAGAAAATATTCTTACATTGAGCAGAGCTTTAAAGCTCGCTATAATTTTGACTATTAAACGCAGTTTCATTAAGGCAACTTTGAAAGAGACAAAGATAAATTAAAAATTCCTACGTTAAATTAAAGTCGAGAAGAAAACAATTGAAACAAAAAAAGGGAAATAAAATGTATTCAATACGTATTCAAGACAACTCTCGCAATGTAAATGTTAAGTTTAAATGTTGGATTTAAAGTCAAATTATAGACATCTTTTATCTTAATTAATATATAAGCTAAAAAATGTATAACAAAAAAATTGATTAAATATAATCGTAAGATTCTTTTAATTAAATATCAAATTAAATGAAGAAGAAATAATTAGAAAATTAAATAACGTTATCAAATCGAGTGTTTATTTAGATGATGGGATTGTAATTCGCAGATAGATAACGATAGATGTTCGTATACGTCTGTCTTCTTCATCAACTAATTAGCATCGATTTTGGTATATTGGATTATCACATCGCACACGAACTCAGTCTAGGCAAGATTACATTCTGCAAATACCAGCATGTATATACATATTACAAAGCCTGCATAAAATATCTAAAATCAATAATTTTGAAATCCACATGAGCTTATATTTATGACATTAGGAACAACCAAATAGCGCTATAAATTTAATGCTATTAATCAAAAAAGACTATTATCTATCTGTGTACATGTATTATTTGCTGAATTAAGGCTGATTAATGGCTAGGATTGCGAATATTCGAGTATAACATTAATGAATTCCAATTTCATTTGCACTGAGGTACATTTTGTTCACTACATTTACTTTTTGTTTTTAGTGTAAAAAGACTTTGTTAATATCAAGGAAGTATTACATTTTATACAATAATACATTTTAATTTAATGTAGTATTTAGTAAAAGAGGAATAAATTTATAATTAATTTAATTAATTAATTTAATTAATTTTTTTTAATTTTAATTAACTAATTAAATATAATAATAAAAAAAATAAAAAAAAATTAGTTTAATAAGAATTTTTATTAAATATAGAAAGTATTATTTAATCTTAAAGCAACTTGTTCTTTTTTTTATTTTAAAGTGATTTTTGAAGTCTTCTATATCGGAGTTAGTGTTTTTTTAAACTACAATTTTTTGACATTGAATTAAATATTCTAAAATACATTATTTCATTTTTTGATTATGTGTAATTCATAAATAAACAAATTCAGGTATTCGGATTTATTTGAACAAATGTTCAAATATAATCAAAGTTTGGTTTTCGCAGTAGAAAGATGTTTTCAAATTTCTGTTGTTAGTATCACTTTAACGACCAAGAAATACCAAAATAGAAATGTGACTTTTAAATACTTTTTGAAGAAGTATCGTATCTTATCGTTGATATTCAATGCTCTTTATCAAAGTATAACTTACTTTATAGCGATACTCAATATACATTTACTATTGGAATTTCAGAGCTAATTTCGGAAATTAATACTCAATACTTTGATATTTATAGCTATCCCTTTATTCTATACTAAAAAAATTTATTTTATACTAAAAAAAACATAAAACTACAAGTTGACCGAGAGCATGTATTGTCAATACAACAAGACTAATTAAATTAACAGGATTTTTTTAGCCAATATTGTGCCAACATTTTTTTATGCCAAAGTAAACATATTTTTCATGTCTCAAGACGTTTTCGTGTTGAAAAAAAATAGTTTTATTTACATAATTCTAAAGAAATGCAAATTTAAGCAAAGCTTTGTTTGTGTTATTTTCGACTGATTTGATTTGGATCACTAACTGCATTGTCTTGTCAGGATTATTGGCTTATTCATACTCATCATTATGTTCATACATAGCTACATTCATACATAGTATAATTTGTCCTGATTTGAAGGTTTGACTAGGTTTGAATATCTGATGCCATAGTCTTGATTACAAGGCAACATTTTAGATTCAAACAGATGACACTTTACATTAGGCCTCCTCGCACAAAATACAGTAAAATCAAATCTCTATAGACGAAAATATATTCCAAAATGTATAGTCTCAATATTATATTTATTGCTGCTTTTACATATAAAAGATATTTTCTTTTTTTTTCAAATGTCAGTATAAATTTAGAATATATAAAAAATATACATTATAAATCCTATATATCCGGATATATTTTCGTCTACAATGGAAAGAAGACAGGAAAAAAGAAAGATAACAAAAAGAATCAATTTTTGCAATTTTATTCGGGAGGCGGCAAGTTAGAGTTGAATCCAGCTGATGTATCAGCTGACGAAGAGAAGCCGCTGTGAACGGCAGCAGTAAGTACCGCGTTGCTGCTCGTGACCAGTTCATCATAAGATTTTTTCTTCTTTTCCATGGCCTTTTACGTGCCATGAGCTTCCCTTTCTCCATCCGTTTCCACCACCTCCTTCTCCTTTCCCTCCTTCTTTTCTTTTCTTCTTCACTTGTGTTGCCGGTCTAAGCAATTGCCTGCTCCTTCTCTACCGTTCAGTAACTTTTTCTTCGGTCTCCTCATGCTCCTCCTCCTTCCCGGACCTCGTCTCTGTGTCCCTTCCTTCTGTCGCTCGCTAGAAAACCGTATTGTTCTATGTGTACCGGGGTACTCGAAAGCAATTGAAAACGATTGCCTCGCGCGTAGAAAAGAGTTTCAGTACCGTTCCTTATTGTTCATCCTTTCATCATTAAGCCTTAAGACTTCGACAGAACAATTGCTCATATGATTTTCATAAAATTACTGCCGTTCTCATTGGCTAATTGCAAAATAAAGCTATGCCGTAGCTTTGTGTGCAGGGGCGCTGAATATTCGGTCCGTATATGAGATAGTCGTGAAATCGTTTAAATAATAATGCAATTGTTGCTGTAATAATTCGCTTGTTTCAACAGTTCACTTTTTTTGTATTTCGTTCCGCGCAAATTGCCATCAAAGTGCGCGAAAAATGCACTTATCTGCACTTTACATTAACACTCAACAGTTTTTCGCAATTCATTGATATATCTACATGTATAACTTCTGAGATATACATTTATGAATATTTCAAACGACTCGAGTCTTTTATTCAATCTTTTGTTTGATTTGTGCAGTCATCCAATGAGGTTAATGAATGTAGGATGTTGTAGGTAAAATAAATTACACCAATGATTTTAATTTAAAGTCAAATTGCTTTTGCTTTTGCGTTTTAATTTGTTATAAATCTCAAAGAAAATGTCTTAAAAGTTTCCTGGGTCTGTGACCAAATTAACGATTATTTAATTGTCGCACGGATAATTTCGATGAATTGGCGTTACAAATAAATGATGGTCTTAATTCAAAAGTTTTGAAGATACCGCACGCCTTGAGGAGAAGATCTAACTACTCTACATCTGGATTATCGCCAAATTTACTCGAAGACGAGCCACAACCCTTTGCTGATTCAATCTTCCGCTCACTAATTTAATTAGCCATCCCAAATTAGATCACTTTTCCCTCAACTTCTATTTATCTAGGAATTATAGAAATAACTTGAATCATAATTTCTACGCATTTTTGCATATCCTTTTATTAAGCGATGAATTATGATCAAAAAACAAAAATTAATAAGATATATAAGAATAACTTATCTTATGAAGAATATTGTGATAATTTAACATTCAAATTTTTAATTATAACGAAATGATATGAAATATCTAAACAATTTTCCTTCTATCAGATATTTAATAAATTTAATTATCATTTATTATATACTATATATATTCCGAAGTGTAACATGCACAATTAATTAGAAAATAAAGAAATCGCAAAGAGGTAGCAACTTTTAGTGTAATCAAGTGAAACACGTTTTCTTTACTTCTTCATTTAATTAAGTTATAATAACACCTTTCTTATAGCTTATAAATACCGCATTGTAATTAAGCCAACACGTATAAAATAATTTTTTTTACGTTTAATAATCATAAATCCTAAACACTGAAAGTTTTAGAAGTAAACAGCAATTAAAAAATATCAATATCAATTTGCATACCCAGTACATGTTTTAACAATATGTGCTATAGAGGTTGAAAAAGGTCGGACGTTGGAAAAATTTTCGTGCGTCTAACGAGTTTTCTTATCATATTGCGTGAAAGGTACCAATCAACAAATCTTTTAAATGTATGCTTATGGTCCAAAGTATGTTGCTTACATAAAATGAACGTGTATGTGAATATTGACTCGTATATTATAATACCATATGAAAACTGATTCACAGTTTATGCGCGGGGGAGGGGATAATAAACACTTTATAGGACTTGGTCAAACTTAACATAACATATAAACTGTAATTAAAATATAATTATGGACGGTGACGCTGTAACTTATAATTAAGTGTTTGGATTTATTACAATGATTTTTCGTGTTATAATTCATTAATTAACTTAAATGTTTATACTAATAAATGATTAATCATTATATTTAAGTGGATCATATTTTTGTTGCATCTTTTTTGTTGTTATTATATATTATTCCTTTATTATTATTTATAAAAGACTGAAAGAAAGTAAATTTACAGTAATTTCATCTTACAATTTGTTCCTTTGTTCGTTTATTGAAAATGTGCGTAATTCTTGTTTAGTTTATTAGATTTATAATGTTGATCAACTTAAGTGAAAAAAGTATTGTTATATTGAAAGACTTGTTGAAAGTTATTTAAATACAAAATAGGAAAAGTAGCGAGTGTTTATTGATCACAGTATTAATGAAGTAATGTCTTTTAATTAATTTTCATTACTAGTTATTATCTACTTATAATTAAATTTTTATTTTTTTTTATTTTACAAAGTCTGTTTTATGATAATCAATAAACTTTTCATAGTAAAATAAATATAAGAATTTATTTAGAAAATTAAATAATTTAATTCGTATTTGAAACTACATTTTTATAGTATCTAGATGTTAGTTATATTATTTGATTTTAATTTAAAGATTTTTGACTGGTTGTTTTGATTATTCATTTTTTTCTCTATTTTATTTTTTTTCTGAAATTTTATGATTAAACATATATTCGTTGATAATGTCTTAACGTAACTAATATTAATTAATATTATACTAACGATTCAATATTTATTATTTCAATTTAAGTGTTTCATAGTCTTTCTTTTTTTCCATTTATTGTAAAATCTAATATATGAGCTTGCGAAATGTGCATGCGAAATTTAGAAGAATATAAAATGTATAAATAGTATGAATTTCTGACATACAGATGAAATATGTCTTGTATCGTCTTTTCACTTATGAAATGTATGTAAATTCAGAATATCATTTAATGTAAATGTTAAAATGACATAGGAGGAAAAACATTGTGCATTCACAAATACGACAGTAAGATGGTTTGTTTCAACATCTCAACAAATCTTGCATCTAACAAATTGTGTATACATATTAATAATTTAGGATTAATTACGATTTATCAAATAATGGATGTATTAAATAATTTTTTTTATTAAAAAATATCGTTTTTAAAGACACTTTTTTCAACATGCATTTAAATGAAAATATATATTGATATCTGAAAATGTACTTTTAGCAAATAATATATTAAAATTTGTTATTATTATATAAAATATATTATTATATAAAATAACATATTATTATATAAAAAATATGTTAAAATGATGTTGATCATGAATAGTTGATTCAGGACATCAATGCGCATGTGATAAATTATCACATCAATAATGAATGTATATTTTATCATAAAAAGTATATTATTCGATATTAACACACAAGTATGTTAAGAAAGTTATATTTTGTAGGGCATAGTGCGGTAAGTAGTGTTATGCAAAATACCAATAAGCATTGTTTTTATACTCTAAGAATGAATTCTTTATATTGGTAAAACTATATTTTAAACGTGAAATTTTTCCTGACAAAATCTAAAGTTGTTAGCGGAAAAGCGAAAATACTTTCTTAACATTTTTTCTTTAAAGCAGAGATCTGATCAGAATCTTGAAAATTGAATAAAAAGCATTAGAAGAAGATAGGAAAATAGGGTTGGAAATGGCAGAATTTTGTGAATAATTCACATACTAAAATTCAGATACGAACAAAAAACTAACTATATATTCTTTATGTGATGAAGTAAAGTTTGTCAAAACTTCAAATCCGTGCAACTGTACAGTTTCACGAGACACTATGTCCGTGATCCTGTGTATCTATTCGCCCGAATAAAAAAAAATTGATCACTTTTTGATCAATTTTCTAAATGAGACTAGATCTGATCATTTTGTGATCAGATTCTGATATATTTTTGATCATTTTCAGATGTAACATTTTTGTATGAATCGAATTTTGATCAAATTTTGATCAATATTTGATAAAAAATTGATCCACAGTTGATTACAAAATGATCAGATCTAGTCTCATTTACAAGATCAAATTCTGATTAAGTTTTTTTTTACTCGGGCGGCCATATGCCGATGTGTACCTATGAGTCCTTGCAATGGGGAGTCTGACTACCTGCGGGTCCATCAATCCGTGAGTCCGTGCACATTTGTATCCGTGTAGGCTTGCATATATGTAACCGTGAATCCGTGTTCTTGTGCAACTGCATATCCGTGCGTTTTTTTTCGCTTTTTTAAATAACGAATAAATTGATATAAAATTGAATCTGGCTCTTGATGCTAAGACGGTATTCAGCATTTATGAAATCGTAAGTTTAAATCGTTTTTTTTTTTTTTTTTCAAAAAAGCAACTAAGTCAAATTTCTATTAATGG
Organism: Gryon sp. ZL-2020; assembly: GCA_022817425.1. Classification (NCBI taxonomy): domain Eukaryota; kingdom Metazoa; phylum Arthropoda; class Insecta; order Hymenoptera; family Scelionidae; genus Gryon; species Gryon sp. ZL-2020. Next base: position 11,152 of record JABFPJ010001982.1, read on the forward strand.
AGGAAATTTCGAATTAGAATTTTGATCTATATAAATCTAACGTACATATTGTATCTATATTTTTCGAATTACTTAAAATTATCAAAGATTTGACTTGTTTGACGTTTGTATTGGATAAGTATTATTTTAAATAAAATTTCACTTTTTCTTTTTGACATATTAAGATTATTATTTGGTTAGTGATATAAATATTTTTGCTATCAATTGATATAATGCTGGCTAAGGAAAAATGCTGACAAACTTCGATGATTCACTGATATTTTTAAAGAGATTATCTTATTAATTACCCTCACGAAGGAAACTATATTTTGAAAATATATGAAAAATATCTAACTTTTTGTCGCTGAAATATATGCATGAATATATTTGTATAAACTCAAATATATCGCATATATTTTGACACATATGTATTTTATCTGTTTTACATATATTTTGAAATATATTGTGTTCCGTGAGGGTATGTTATTTTAAATACAACATTCCATTTTCATATTTTTAATAATCAGATTAACTTCTTCTATTATTATGATCTTCTATTCAAATTCATAAACAAAAGAAACATTAACATTATTATCTGCATTCGTTAAGATCTCGCTCGTGCGAGAAAAGATTTATCGTAAAAGCCAAATACCGAAGTGCCGGAAAGAAAAGATGACCAAAAGCGCCGTGTTAAAGGAATGTGTGACGAGAAATAAAGATTCTTTTATTCAACATGGTCGGTGTGGATTATATGGTATCTAGCTTTTAATTGGACTTTATCTTGATTTTTCAGTCATAGTGCAGTGTTTGTAATAAATTTAATTCAGCGATTGTTAACGTGCATTATTTAGTATTCATTCAACAAATGTTCCTGGCCAATTACTCTAATGTTGGTGATGGAAAAAGCGAACGTTAAATTGTGTAACAGTTTCATTTGCGCGCATAAAAAATAATACTTTTTTACGTGGGAATATATTTATACGATGTTTTTGTATTGTATTTTTCCTTCGTTGGAAAATATTGCAAAAATCATAAAGAACGTTTTTTGAAAAATAAATTGTTATTGTCCTCGATTTGCTACTTATGTGTCAGCTTAAAAATTAACTTTTGCTTTTCACAAATCTAAATGTTAATATTTTTTATTTTACTGTCAAAGTAATAATATTCACTGGATTAAGATGTCTGATTGGTATATTTATTGTCAGTTTTAAAGCCTTTAAATTCTTGTAAATCAAACAGGCGGTCGATGAACTTGGTTTTGCAACACGCATATGTATATGCTCTTGAGTTAGTTCGCTAAGATTCGTTATTTTGTTCATGCATGTTTTGGTTGTTGGGAACTGATCCAATTTTGGATTTCATTTTTGATAAATGGTTAAATAAAATCAAGCAAATCTGAAATAATTAATGAAATGTTTTTTTTTTTAATTTTTTAAATTTTAAATTGTTTTAATTTTAATTTTTAATTCTTAATTTAAATTTAAAAAATTAAAAATTTTTTTAAATCTCTTTTTAAAATTCAAAATAATTTAAATGAAACAAATTTAATTTCGAAAAAGAAATGAAAAATAAAAGTAAAAGAAAAAGTCAAAAAGTATTAAAATTAATATTGAAATGTACATAAATATGTAAATGAATAATTTCGATCTCATTTGTGTAAAAATTCATTGTACTTAGAAGCAATGCAACAGTAAAATATGCAAAATTATTGTTTATTTATATATAAGTCATAGTTAAAGAATGTTTTGTTACATGTACACAATATTACGTGCATTACGTGTGTATTCAGAATAAGATAAATACAATTCATATATCACAGCTGTAGTGCTTGACAATATGCAATTCAGTTCTGTTACTGTTCAAGTGGGAAATAATGTTACTTTATATCCCACATGGGCATATAAGTTAGAAAGATAGTACGCTTCAGTACACGAAGTTCATCATTTTTTTATTTATGAAACAAAAAATATACGCATGTGCATGAGCAACTTTTGTTTTAATATCAATTATACTATTCATGACGTTTTGATAAATTAGTTTTAAAAAAAGTTTTTTTTTAATACATGAGTAGAATATTTATTAACGAATTTCCAGTATAAATTATTTTCGTTCAATAAATAATTTATAATACATGAAAGTATTATTTCAATATGATGTCAACAATTTTTTTTAAGTCGAAAAATATCTTTTGAAGAAATGTTGCAATTGCAATTGATAAAGAAGTGAAACAAAATTGCAATCAAATATGGCAAAGTTGTGCAAAGAATATAAAGCAGGTCTTAACTTTCTCCATGTTTGACTCGTGGGATTGAAGAATTGTTATTTTACAAATTATAGAATTATCAGAATAAAAAGTCTATTTCTTACATAATACGCAATTTATATTATATTTAAATTCTGCAAATATCTTCGGCTTATGTTATGTCACAAAATAAATTATCGCAATATGCGTCGAAAATATAATCGCATTGATAGAAATAAAATAGACAAATTATTATACTTTGCGTTAATTTTCAAAATAATAAATCTTGTTTTTTACGTGCATGATTTGCATGTTGAGTATTGAAGAATAACCTGAAATTAAAAAAAAAGGTTTTGATAAAATTTCGTATTTTTCCCCCGATATAACATCAAGAATCATTTTTAAATCTATAGTGCGAAATTCAGATCTGAAAATAAATTAACTCTTAATTTTAATGTATAGATCAAAATTATATAATATCTTTAATGAGAATACAAATGAAAGTTAGATATAATCACACATGACATATGCATATTTTTAATTATACAGATTGCTTAATTAAAATGCTTTTTTATTGATTAATTTAGAAAATTACTTAAATTGTTACGATAATAGTGAATTTTGAAACATGATTTTCTGTTACATGAAAGGTCAGTAAGGTTGATTTTTGTCTCGACCTAATAATTAGTTACGCGTTACATTAGCTAAGTGAAATTACTTGTAACATAATGTTAAACAACGTTATTTAAACAACAAATTAGAAGTAACCCAGTTTACTGAATAATATACAAAGAAATATTTTTATGAGATAAGTCTCAATTTATCATAACGATATTTGCAAAAATGGATAAATGATTTGAACTGTGCGTCCTTCTTCGAAACAATGCAATTTCAATATCCATACAAGTTTCTTATGTTTAAAATCACAGCATTCACATTATTAATAATAAGAATCATAAAATTATTGACTACTCTAGATTTCCAAACATGATCAGTTGTTATTACATAGTTTTCATACCTGCAAATAGCAAAGTACTTAATAGTAGATAGATTAGGACAATAATAATGAATTTGCCCTAATAGAACATGCTCCTTCCTCCACGTTGATTCTACATTGAATCAAGATTCAATAGTGGATTTCACATGGATTCAATGTTGACGAAGGGAGATGTTCTATTCGGGTGACTAACAATTTTTCGTATCATAATAGTGATTTCTATTATTTAGGAAAATTTTCTATGTTTTTACGAATTCGCTTTTATATTTAATTTAAATATAAATATTTCAATGCAAATTAATGAATTTGCATTGAAATTAGACCTTTAAATGCTTTCAAGTATAAAAATAATTATATTTTCATTATATTTTTATTTAACGAGGAAAATATAATTCTAGTAAATATGAGTGACTAGGTATATATTCTATCATATAAAAAGCAAAAAAAGTTCTATATCTATACCAACCCAGAAATTGATGGCGTGCCAGTCAATGACCGTAATATTGGTCTGACAAAAATGGACAATAGATTTTCAATATGGAGTTATTTATATATATGTTTATGAATATATATTTTTTAATTGACCATTCATCGGTGCTATTATCCTAGTATTATTAGGTTTCACCAGTTGTTACAGCCAAAAATATTTTATTCATTAAAATTTAGTTCGATCAATTAGGATTACATTGTTACAGAGAAAAATAACGAGTTAGCATTGTTATTAAAATCGTAATAAATAAACTTCTGATACAAAAACATTTTGTAAAAAATTAATCTGCTATTACATTTCGTAAAAGCTAAAAATATACACTAAATTAAAAAACGTGATTATGATGAATATCATTTTAATAACCCATTTTGTTAAATGCTTTAAATACACATACCCTTTGGATTAAATTAATTCTACGTTAAAATAATTGCGATTTTCGTGCATACTTTCTTCAATAAAATGTTGAAAATTATAATGATAGTTAATTATGGAATAGAATTTATTACTGTATTTAAGAGTTAGAATAGAAGTTTTGAATATAATCAATGGAATTTGAGCATACCTTAGTGAATAACATCATTTTCCTTTTGTTGATTATTTTCTTTTACAATTGAAATTGAAAAAAAATCTATTAAAAATATCTATTTTACAATCATTTAAGATATTAACGAAAACGAGGTTTCTTAGTTTCAAGCATGCAAAATTTATTTAGCTGCATTTATGGGTACTATTTGCTATTATGTTCACCATTTAACTATGCATACGCGTAAGCTTAGTTCAGAGTAAGTTCACTTTCTAGATCGCAAAAACATCGGTACTTAAGTATATGGAGTTTAATGCATTGCAGGATCAAGTAGAAAAAGAAGACAGTGCTTCCTGAATTATTTACGACATTCTGAAAGGCCTCTGTTTTTATTAAGTTTAAGTCTTTGCATATTTTCGTTCATGTAGAAAATTTGTTTGCATTAAATAAAGAGCATTTTATATAGTTTACAATAGTTATTTATTCAATAAAATTATATATGAACATTTAAAAAATGAAAAAATATTATTTGGGAACAAGAAATAAGATAGATTATTATAAGACAGAAGCATTTAGACTGTGGTTTATATATGTTACGGGCAATGTCGGAAATGCGGACATTGTTGACAATGCGCGAGCAATGTCGACAATGCCCAGTTATTTTGGGCAATGTTGATTTAAATATTATTTTTTATAACAATGCCCGGGCAATGTTAGCTTTGCCCGGGTATTGTCGAGAATGCCCATGTGTTATTGGGCAATATTTAGTATTTCAACCCAGATTACTTTATACATACATAAAAAATTGAACTACAAATACATTTATTTTTCACATTCTATTGTTAAATCTTTTAAACTAACTTTGTGGCTGACGTTTTTAATCACTTTATCGATATGAATATTAACTATTTTTTTTGTTTTATTACAAAAAATTAAATGTATATTCATAGAATGTCCATATTTTCATTCTTGGATTTAATTTAACTTCCACAATACTGTGAAATTAATTTCCATATCGCGATTGTAAGGATTCACATTGTTAGCTAAAAATGTTCATACAATACCTACTAGTATCTTCATTATTCAGTCTTATACGAATATGACTCGAAAGATTTTGTATTTTTATTTCAAATTAAACTATATTTCAAACAGGTTCGGATTATTTAGACAGATTTCCACTAGGCTTTTCTCGTATTATTTAAAAATCTGCCTGTATTTATTTAATCTCCGTTTACAATACAGAAGTAAAAAGAGAATTTTTCAAAAGTATTAAATACGAAAAAATTACGCTATACAAAATTTATATAAAATAAAAAATTCATTTATTATTGAATAAGAACGTTATAATTATTATATTAATTATATATGTATGATAAAAGTGACTTGTGTTAAGAGCTGAATTTGATAATTGCATGTGGCAAACAATAAGTATATACAATACGTACTTCAGTATTGATTAGACAGGTTAATTACTGTTAATAATTATACGTTGATTGTTCTCCTGATAATATTACTTGACGAGAATACCGACAGCAACCGGAATAAAAGTCGATTATTATGAAGTAATTAAAGAAATCGTTGAACTATTTATACACGAAATACAAAAATTACACTCTATTTATTATTTTCACCTTTAATTAAATAATTATTAATAGTAAATGAGAATAGTCAAATATAATTTCTAAGAAACTATTATTAGTTACTATATAATTATTATACATTTTAATTAATTTAATCATAATTTATTAAAATTTGATGAAATAGCTTCTTTAACAAATTCAATTTATGGAAAATGTTCTGTACACATTATATATTTATGAGTGTATCGTCACACACGTGATTCTAACCTGAAGTATCGAAGTAACATCAAAGCAAAAACACAATAGGTGCTAAAGTAAGTCAATTCGAGTGATGTCTCGTCTCAAGGATTATAATTATAGGCTTGGAGGCTAAACATCTTTCTTACAGCGCGAACTTAGTACACCCCTTTTTCACTCATTGAAATATTATCACGTTATTTTCTTGTTTCGCTCTATTCTGATTTTCGTTTATTCAATTTAATCTGGATTTATTTATAATAATAATAACGTAATTATTATAAATATATGTACAACTTATTCTATTTTGGATAAGTTCTATATATTGTTTAGCTTGTTGCACTTGATGGTAACATGAAATTGCATGGAAATTTGTATGTTGATGTTTATCGAAGTTTAGACGATTTGCAAACTGATTAATGATGGCATGAAAGCTTTCACAACTTGATCAGTCTGCACAAACGCCATTAAGTGATTTCATCTACCACTTGTTAAGTGAAATCAACTGCAAGCATATTTACCCCTTCATTAAGTGTTTCTCCACTTAAGTTACTCTATACGATTCTCAAATGTCCTTAGACACTTTATAGATGCTTTTAGTTGTATTTTCAAATCATTTGTTGTTGCATTAAGGTATCACAAATAGATTATAAATCAAATATTGTGTATTATAAATATTGTAAATTATAAACAAATTCGCATGTTTTGTCACATTTCATACACACAGGTTAAACTTACATTAATGTAGTTCCAGCGTTAGAACAAAGACTTTTTTAATTATAAAATTAGAGATATTTAATTATGAAAATTAATCAAAATACATTAGAAGGACAGAAACAGAGCCGAAAATTATTAACATTTTTGTTAATAATTCACATGCTTAATGTTAGATACGAACAAAAAGCAAACTATATATTCTGTATGTGATGAAATCAAATTCGTCGAAATTCAATATCGATTTACTATATGGCTTTATTGTTATTCAAATTAAAGGAGCCAAATTATCAAATTTTAAACCTTTTTGAAGAGATCTCGGCTACTTTGTCAAATTTTAATGATTTTATTTTATATAATGTGTAAATAGAGTACAAGAATAAGTGCATTTAGGTAATTTATAACATTATTGAATACTTTTGTATTTCTTAACTAACTTTTCAACCTGATTATTCATTAAAACCCTAACATTACACTTTCTAACGCTGGAAACACCTGAAAAAATACTACACTGCTTTATAATTCATAAATTTAAAGTCATGAAGAAATTTGATAAAATTTGAAAATGATTTTCCAGTAAAAAATCTGTGTTTTTCTATGGTAAACCAATATTTTTTCATGAAAAATGTTAGAAAAAAAAATTCGATTTGTCGTGACACTATTGGACAGTTCAGTACATTGTCTTTAAAAAACCCTAACTTGTACCTTTTTCCTATATATGTATATATATAAATGTGATTGTGTATTTGCTTCGCTTAAATACGGTTAAGACACATATAAAAATATCCGCGACTGAGGCATGTATATATGTGTATCGATGCAATGTGAGTCGACTGGTTCACAGCGAATGCAAGGCTTTAGATACGTGCTACATCGAATAAATAGGCAGGGGCCATTATGTCTCGGTGATTTACATGAGATCTTGGCGACCCCTTGATGCACGTACCTGGCATATACGCGAACGTGTTTACAACAACTGTGTCTCCGGCAATCGTACAGGTGATGACATTAATCTACTGCTACACATTAATCCAAAGAAGAAACAAATACGAAAAAAAATCGCCTGATTGATGAAAATCGATTGTTCAAACTACATGAGAGATGCTTGAAAAGGCATTTTCTAATGATACACACGTCTGTTAAGAGTGACAGACATTTTTGATTATCTGACAAACTTAGTACAAAAATTAAAAGAAAATTTTATTTAATTAAAATGTTGTATGATGTTTAGATCAATTGATGATTAATAATTAAAATAGTATTAAAATTATATTAAAAAGTAATAGGGAAAATAATAGAATTTTATGGACAAAATGTAAAAAGATATAGATGATTGTATAGGAAAAGTTAACTATCGCAGTATAAATGTTAATGTTAACCCGCCGTTGGTATCGCTATGAGGGAATCCCCGCATAAAAAAAGATAACCGAATGAGACTTCTACAGAGGAACAAAGACAGCAAAAATAACGAAGGGTTAACAAAACCTAAATCTTAAATAACTTTGGAAATGTAATAAGTACGATAGTTAGAATTATTAGGACCAAAAGCAAAAAAATTGGCCCGTGGGGGGATCGAACCCGCGACCTTCGCGTTATTAGCACGACGCTCTAACCAACTGAGCTAACGGGCCAGATACATACAAGTATTTCCCTATGTTCGAAGCTAAAAACATGAACACGTTGACTATTTGTTAATGACCAATTTGTATAATTTATAAGCAAGTACTGACATCAGATGTTACAATTTTTTATTATTATGTATTATTTTATTATTATATTATTTATTATGCAAATGGCAGTTCTGGAGAACCATTTAATTTTGCGAAAACTCTGTTTAGGGAGAAGAAAAACATGTCTAGCAATGGATCACAAATTATCAATATGAAGTCTCATAATGAATTAAAAAAAAATTATCACAAAGGTTTATCAAAAATACTATTTTCCGAATAAAAAATGCACTATTTATCCACAAAATTGTTATCAAAAACAAAAAATTGGCCCGTGGGGGGATCGAACCCGCGACCTTCGCGTTATTAGCACGACGCTCTAACCAACTGAGCTAACGGGCCAGTCGAATGCTGGCGCTTTAAGTCACTTGTAGAAGTAGACGACACGGTTTTCCTAGTGTAGTAATATACCATTTTCAGGTCAAAAATGCACTAACTTAACATTAACTACTAAAGTTGTAAATCTAATTGTATTTACAACGTTAATCTTCAAAGTAGAAACTCTAATGAACTTTATGAGTTATTTAAAATACGACGTATTTGATAATATACGATCGTAGTTGTAAATTGTCCTGACATTGTTGTAGTTTATTTAATTAAAGCAATCTGCTTGTTACAAATGAATGGTGAATTCACGTATATGTATATATATCGCCATATATAGTTCAATTGTATCGAGCAATTATGCTGCTTCTAACTTTCTATTACAGCTATTAAATAATTAAGACGAATTAATGTTTAGATTATTTTGTATACATTATCCTGCAAGAAATAACGATTTCAAATGGCTCCATATAAAACTTAAAACATTCGGTTGACGACAAGAAAATGTGAAGTAAAATTGCTTTATCTTCATGTTCTTATAAACTTATTTTTGTATTAATTATGTTGTTTTGTAAAGTGAAGTTACAGAATTCGCTATCTAAATTGTGCAGAATTTTTTTCAGAAATATTGCAAGAGAAGAATTTAATACAATTAAGCATTTGTAAAATAATTATATATGTTTAAAGTGTCGTATAGAGTCAATTTACTTGGAATAAATAAAGTGGTTAACGCATTTAATACGTTTTCTACGGAGTGGTATGATAAATACTTAATTTAAGATAATGCATGCTAATCTAAGATGATTTATTATTATGATTTGTCAGAATATGTTAAATTTTAAGTATTTTATTATCTTTAAAGCAATAATTAACGTCAACATGGAATATTAATTATTTGAAAGAATCATTAAAATAAAAAGTGTTTCGATAAATTTCAATTATATTAAATCTCACATTGCATTTATATTAATAATTACTTTGCATTAACATTCAGCAAATAAAGAAAAGGTTTTAGTGCAGATTGTAACTACTGTTCATTTGAGTGTTACTGTAAGGAATATTGTTTCTAATAATTATCATAAATAATTGCTTATTTAATAAGACACGTCGAGATTGATAAGATTTTGATCGTGTAACAGAACGAATCTAAAAGTAGGCGTCTGAATGGCTCTTAGAAAATCCATTGTTTTCCTCCGGACTGTAATTAAAATTCTCACAAGTGCAAATTAATCGTGACGTATGCGATCAGATGTTCTTCAATGTGGTCGCGTGCAAAGATATCGTGTTCACCTAGAAACGTGACTAACGCGGCGTGTCTTCACTTCGAGATATACACTCATGCAGCACATGCATCTGAAAAAGTTCAAAATTACACTACATTAAAAAATCGTATAAGAATATCAGAAATTCAGTTCTGTTTAATACTTAATAAATGCACTCTAAGATAGATGTATTTGTATAGAAATTTAATTTTAACACATTGATCTAATTTCATTTCAATTTATCATATAATTATCATATATAATGCTATAGTTTTACATCTCAATTTTAGAACATAAACGAATATTTAAAATTTAGTAATGATAATGAATTTATATATCACACAGTATATATAATTTCTGTACATATATAATCTGAAATCCGCACGGAATAATATCCCTAGTAGAAATTGAAATCGGGTTAAATTGTGGGCCCAACATGGAAACCATACTACCCTAGCAGGCCCTGATGTATTTTCCAGGTGTGGCGTTGCATATGGATGTAACGCCAGGTATTCATATGGCCCCGATCAGGTAAACTCATAAAAATGACGTCAAATTAGGAAACCATGTTGGGCCCTGATCGGGATCCGATGTGGTTTCTTTATAATGAATGAAAAAAAATTTTAGATGTAGGATTT
>JABFPJ010001983.1:0-21850 GCA_022817425.1 Gryon sp. ZL-2020
ACTTTTTCAAGAATTTTTGTGCATGAAAGGAAAATTTTTACTGTTTTTAACAGGAACTTTCATGTTAATGGGAATTCTGTGGTCAAGTTACTGTTTAAACAGTAATTTATTGTAAGTTATTTTTCTTAGTGTATGACAAAACACTGAGTCGTAATATGACAAACAATAATTTTAAAAAAATAAATACAAAAATTGATTTAAATCACAATTTAATTTCATAGCAACACAATGTGTAAAAAGAATAAAGATTATATTTCATTATTTAAGTTACGTTCATATTGGATGTTAATATTGTTGATTTAACATTGGTCATATTTCTAAAACAAAACATAATAGTCTTTGGAAATACTCTTCCGTGCTATCTATTATGCAAATATCAATTTAATAAATTGATTTTTTTTGCGTGACAATATTTTTACAACAGATGCATTTGTTACCTCGTCATATTGCTTTAGAAAATGTATTTATTATCATTCTATCTCTTTATTTTATTTATTAAACATTTTATAAATTAAAATCAAACGTAATATGACTTCTATAAATAGAAATATTACAAACCACTCCCGACAAGTGGATTTTTTTTTTATTTCAATATCAACAATTTTTTCACAAAAGTTGAATAGAGAAAACAAGTTGGATTGATTTACAAGAAAAAACAAAACTTATTGAATTTCTGAAAAAATGAAAATATATATTAATAAAAGATTCAGTTTGCAATTCAATTATGCAAAAATCTGCTCCGTTTATTTGAGAATTCTCAGTTTCGTTCGCTTTTTTGTTGTTTCTGTTTCTGCTTGATTAGAAAATGAACTGAAAATCGTAAAACTCGGATTTTATAATACTGTTTGAGATTAGTTGCGCGAAAACGTTTTTTCGTCGAGAAATTATATTTAGCGTCACTCGCCGAGCGATATAATTTCTATCTTTTTTTTACCCCGGGAAAAGTAAATCGATATTCATGCCTTACAAAACATCGGTCGTTCTTGAATATTCTAATAACATTTGCAGTATTTAGGATAAACCGATCTAATCAGGCCACTGCAATGCTTGCAGAAAAGTACGATGGAAACCTCACTCGCAGAATGTGTTGCAATCTTCCTCTCGATAACTCTTATTTTCATATTAGAGACGTTAAAATAGCCAATTTAACGTTTTTATATATGTAGTACGAATTTATTAATACTTAAGGATTTTAATTTCATAAAGGTTAATTAAATATTTCAGAAATATACTTCAAATTATTTATAGCTTAAGTGTTTCTTATGAAATCAATCAACTAATTAGCTGTAACATTTTAAAAAATTTTTAACATTTGTCTTTTTTTAAAAGATTTTAAAGAATAATGAAAATTACTTTAAAATGTAATCTTTACAGATTTAACTTATTATAAGAATTATAAAAATAATTAGATTATCGCTAGAATAAATTACGTTTACATCCTTTTTTAACAAATTAATTATTTTGCAATACAAAATGAAAGTGGATTATTTTTAATTTGTCATACAAAATAGACAGATATATACATCATTTTCGCAGTCAATCTTTTTCATTCATAATAAAATTTTGCCGTAACGGAATGGTTGTTTCCTGTTTCTGCGTCGCAACAGAACTAGGATAGCAATTCAATCATCGACAAATCAATGAACGGTGAAGTTTTTAACGTAAAAATGACAAAAAATCATCATCAACAAAAATTAAAAGTAAAATATAACTAAACAATATAGGATAAATAAAGTATTAAACAAAATAAAATATTAATTGAATTGGAATAGAGGTGTCGTTGAATCTGAATTGATTCTTCATATTGATCAATTCAGTTATAATATATATGACAAGGAGTAACATCGTGATCCTTATCGGTTAAGTGATGATAACGCGATACTGGTCATATAAATCTGGTTGACTTGAAAATATATAGTTGTAACAGTGATTAACTAAACGACATAATTCGGAAGGAAGAAATTTAAATTAATGTACACTGACAAAAGTAAACTTATAAAAATTATCATCTTTCTGACAAAATAGGGATATACTTGTAAAAAACTAAAAAAATATCATCTTTTCTGATAAAAAGTCTTCGAAGCTTGAGAATTATTTTCATAAAAACGAATATATTTATAAGGAAAGATGATAATTTTTTGGTTTTTTACAAGTATATCCCTATTTTGTCAGAAAGATGATAATTTTTATAAGCTTACTTTTATCAGTGTAGAAAAGTACACCAATAAACTCCCAAACATTTATGGCGTTGCACTTGTCAGTCTGTTTTCGTTAGATTTTTATGCCACAATGCGAAAATTTTTTCCACGCTAAATTACGTGGCTAAGTTCATGCTACAGAATTTATACTAAAATCGCGTGAATTCATGCAAATTTAGCTTAAAATCCTCACGCTTATATGGTGTTGACAACATTCATGCTATTGTAACGTTATATCTCACTCAATTTTAGCTTGGAAGTTCCCTCTGTGTAACACAGCAGAACTGATATGAAAGAACATTATTTCAGATTCTATTTACTTTATTCGTTTCCATTTCCTCGTATTTTATTTTACATAAATAAAATCCTTGTTTATTAAATCTGTATATTTGTTTACGTTTTTTATTTTTATTTACGTTGATATTTATGTTTTTTGTATGTTTACGTTTATAATATAAATATATTGTTTATGTTTACACTAATATCAAACATATTATTTTGAATCTTTTGATTAAAACTCAAGAAGCAGAAAAGAAGAATTGTTGGTTAAATTGTGTAACGAATAATAATAATGTGTCGGAAAAGGAACTATTGCTGTGCAGGTACTCGCGACTGATTGCTACGGCTATCTCTTCTGCTTCTTATTACCAGCTTGGCGCCATTTCCGGACGTCACTTAATATAAAATTGCTTCCGTTTCTCGCCATTCACGATAAAAAGAATTTTTGAATAACGTGTCGCTAACTTTATTGTTAAAATGCAACGTGCATAATGTTGCTTTGACACGAAAAGCTTGTCTCTTAATAAGCTCTGATCTTTCGCGTTAATTATGATTATATGCCTTTTGTTCTACATACTAATAAACACGTCAACTACAAATCACCTTATTCACATCTAATTTCAATTCACAAAGTGGAATTTGTATTACAACATTGATTAATAAACGATCAATTGTTTAACTATACTTATGCTAAACTAAATAATAAAATGACTCAGACCATTTTTCCGTTCCACTTTCGTTTCCGCCTCTAACGTTTGATATGAACCAACGATTTGGACAACAAGTTTTCAAACCTTTTTAGATCCCGAAAAAGCGAATTAATTGAACAAATAAAATTCATCAATTAATCTAAACAATATGAACGAAATGCACTACTTTGCGTAATTTTGTATATTTTCTGACGTCTCAAGCACACATTAATTATTCTTAATGTTATGTAATTGGATAAATATGTTATGCAATTATTATCTTTTTTTTTACATTTAAGATGCAAACCCTTGATTTTTGGCCCGCAGTTATTATGGCAAATAGTGTTCATCGATGTTTTTTCAGTAATATTGTACGAGTGCCAATTCTAAAAAAATTACTGACTTGTTTTAACTCAAATGACGATAATATAACTATGTTATAACTTATATATCACATTTTCTTATTAAGTTAATATTTTTGGGTTAATTTTCAAAAAAAACGTCTAGTGCAAAAGGTAACAAGATTTTGTATTAAAAGTGCAAAACTTTGGTGCACGTTTAACAAAAAGTAACTTATATAGTAAATTTATAAAATGTTAAAAGGAGAAAACTTACGATTGGTTCGACAAAATAAGTGTCCCAAAAGTCCTTAATGTCGCTAGTAATAACGTCATAGAATTCCATTTTCGATGAGTCCTCGAGTCCTTCGTCCATAGCTGATTTTTTGTTTATCTTTGGATGATGATTAAAGTGCGTTCACATGAGACAACCAACGTTATTCTACAACCAGACAAAACGAACGAAATCTTTATTTTTCTTATCGCTTTAAATATATATAAACATTTTACAGGCAATTTCTAATAATTAAGATATGAATTGATTAGATAAAATAACTGATCTTTCTTTCTTTTTACTTTTTTTCTATAATAGAAAATGTTTCTCCATGTATAAATTGTTACGATCAATCGATTAATGTGCAACACAATAAGCTTACTCAAAACACGATCAATCAATTTCATCCATAAATATGATTCGCCTTGTATTTTAATGTTTTTTTTTAATTTATTACTTTTATTGTGTTTTTTCTTTGTACTATTTTGCTATTTTCTTTTAAAAGCACCTTTGATTGTGATTATAAATTGGCACTTGTGACGTTAAGGTCTACATTCTGGAAAGACCTTCATTGAAACAAGACAACGGTATATGACAGATACTTATTGGAATGCGAAAACAACCTCTACAGCATGAAGTACATCTCTATATTAAGATAAATTCAATTTCTTTTCATTTAATTAAGACTTTTTTTCGTCAATTTAACAAATTATAGCCAAATAAAGTTTCTTGTACACATAAGTGAATTAATTTTTCCAATTGATATTCTATACAGTAATTTGTAAATGTTCTTAAAAGTGCAAGTTTTTGGGAATTTTATTGTAAAAATGAGTATAAATTATTATTATTGATTGTAACTACTTCTTTTTGTTTTATTACATTTTTTATGAAAAAATTACTTTTAACTTATATTTATTTTATTTTTAATTTTTCTTTAAAAAGTAAAATTTTAACTTGTTCGTTTTAAATGAATTCTTGAAAAGCGTCACAAGTAGAATTAAAATTCTATAAAACTTTTAGGTCGGCAGTCAAGTCACTTTAATCTTGGAATAATTTTTTGCCCAAATTCATCTACTATTTTTTCAATCAGATTATACCGTTGAATGAACTAAATAAGTATTATATGAAACCACCAGCTCACTGCATTATTCATCTACATTTATCTCTTTCAATTCATACAACCGAATGCTATTCATTGTTTCGTAATAACTAAATCAATTTAACTATTCAATATTTTTCATTTAAGTATTTATAAGTATTTTTGTGTAATTGTTTATTAGGTATAACATTCAAAATGTACACAACTTTTTTTTCCTTCTCGATTAAATCAAATTTTATCAGATAGCTTTCTTTTTGATAAATTCTGACAAATTCAACAAAATATATTTGTTGAAAGGTATCTTAAATAAAAATACCTGATTCAAAAAAAAAAAAAAAAAAATAAAGATAAGACCCCTTAAAAAACGACCCTTTTCTTTTAACTTTCAATTCCAAAAGTCTTTTACTTTTGACTTCTATGATATTTCTCGCCGCAACTATGTCGTTCCACTTTGTCTATATAAATGCAACAACACATTCAGGGTCATCTCAGAATTCTGGTTTTCCCCTTGTCATGACTTTTCCGCCGTTAGGTTTTATCTATTCTCTTTTAACATGAAAATTGTAAAGATAAATTAAAGTGAATCTCAGAAGTTTTCTTTTTATCCTCATCAAACGAGATGATGCCGATAATGATCCATCAAAATGAACTTTCGAGAAGTTACATAATAAGATTAAAAAAAAAACAAGATTTTCGTTCAATTTTAAAATTTAGTTTTTAAAAATTAATTAAAAATGAGTTAAAGTTATATTTATGAAATTTTACACTTTTTGTTCTTTATGATCTTTATACTTTATGTTCTGAAAAATATCATAACATTTAATTGTTATTGAATTATGTTAATTCATTGGTTGGAAGCATTTACGATTCATTATTTCTTTTTTTAATTCGAAAATTCCCATCGTAAATCCCAGGTCAGCGTCCTTAATATCCATTCCAATTCGACATAAATATAAAATGTTATATTCTTAAATCAATATTCATTCAGTTTTGTAAAATTGTTCTGATTTTACAATTTTTTAACTTTCAGCAATATTTGCAAAAAAAATAAGCTACTTTATTTCACAGACTTATGCATCTTAATTTCGAATGTTGAAATCGAAATTATTGTATAGGAGATTATTAATTTGAAAAACGTGACAAAATACACATGAATATAAAGTGTGTTAAAGTCGTGTTATATTTACAAATTACCTTCTTTGCAACAAGCGCGTGATAACTTTGTAATAAGTAAGATGTTATGCAATATAACGAACATATATATATTTTATAAAAATTATATTTACATGACGAACAGTTATTGAGTGAACATAAATAAAAGTTTGCATTTGGCCAAATCGACCCAAATATCAACGACAAAGTCTTATTGACTATCAATAAAAGTGTATCGATTCTAATATCAACACGTATATTATTTATATATTCAACTTTAATTAAGGTCATTTTTCGGATTTACATTCTTAATTTAACATTATTTAGCATTAACATAATTTAGCATGAATTAATTTAACATTAAATACTTATAAGTTAACGTTAAAGTTAAATGAAATCATTATAATTAACTGTCATTAGTGCAACTGAAGAATTATTTTTAAATCACAATTACATCAAGAATTGTTTTCTGTTGTATAAATAAATAGTATGACAAGACGCTGAAGGCAATCTAAAGGAATCTAAAAATAAATAAAATAAAATAAAAATTTACGCGTATAATTGATACTTTGTTAATTAAAAAATACGTTATATCAACGAAGTATATTTTGAAAGTAAGTATATTTATATATTTGAGAATAACTGTTGAATGAATATACGAGCCATTAAATGTGTACTGATAAGTTTGATGATAACATATTTTCGTACGCCATACATATATATGTACAGTCATAATGATTTTTATACATGTATGTTAAATGTTATATTACGTAAGCTTTTGTACATACGTTATGTTTTTATTTTGACATAAAATTGTATTTTTATACTCTTAAAATTATTCAATTAATAATGTAAACTTGCATTAAACATTTAATAAAAAAACACATTTAAAAAGAAAAGAAAATATATAGTTTTAGTATAAGTGACATAATTAAGTTATTAAGTCTGACAAAATATCAATTTTTGATAAAAATATCGCTTTTTTAATTTAATTAGATACAATATGTTTTTCGTTTGAACGTCATTCTATTAAGATGATCACTTTTTCAACATTAAAATTACTTTTAAATGTGTTGCTATGCTCTTTTTACATATATGAATAAAGTTTTCCTACTTTTGAATGATATCATCAGTTGATTTCATCATTATTTGTTGTTATAAATTATAATTAATTCTTTTAAACAATAACTAATGTTTAATGAACAATAATTAAATGATTATGTACGCATTCTTGTAGTTCAAGCGCATACATATGTTATAAGTGCACGTGGTTAAACGCATAATCTAACATACGTGCATGAATGAAATTACATATGTCACACAAAAATACACTTAAATTCGTTCAATTTCACTGCAATTTCAACGTCAATCAAACTGTTCAATCATCTATTCCACGTATTTTATTACAATAAATTCGCGTTTTTGCCTTTCCAGTCAAAAAAGCAAAAAAATTCTCGCAAGTCATTAAGTATCCAAGATTGTCGCAACTATCAGTACGCCCATCAAATTCTTCAAACAAAACTCTCTGCTCCAATCAAAATCTCTACAAACATAAATTACAAGTTATTTATTTCAATTCATCTCTTTTCTTTTATATTACATATGTTTTCTTTCACAAAAACAACATTCTTGAATATTCATTTTTTATTTTATACAAAAACTTTTAAATGTCTAAAATTTAAATAATTAAACTTTTAAATATAAATTATTTGAAATGAATTAAACTTGAAAGTTTAATTTGGTTTCTTTCAACCAAAGGGAAAAAAGATGAAAAATGTGAAAAAGCTGGTAAGAAACCGGCCGGCAAAATATATCACCATATTAGTGTAAAATTTTGGGCATTGACTTACGGTAAATGGTTTTGTCGCTTTTGGGACGAGCCGTATGCTTGGGCCGCAAATACACACACAAATGCAAATCAACGAACACACACAGACAAACACACACGCAATGCCGACACACACGTGCCAAAGAAATGCGCGACAAGTGAATCAACAGGCGATGGAGTCCCCGGGTACCGTTATGTATGTGGTTCGCGCACTCGACGAACTGCACTTGACAACCACTAAGTTGAACCCAACAATTTCCTCTCTCTCTCTTTCGCTTCTTTTAATTACTTCGTTACAATTTTTAACTCCACTTGTTGTCTGTGTGTGTGCTTTTTTCTTTTCCGTCACAATTTCTTAACTCAAAATTTAGAGAAAAAAAGTAAAATTTAGAGAAAAAAAAAGTTGGTAAACTCGAGATAAGTCAGTTGAGATAATGGAATTTCGAAAGAATCGATCGGAGCAGCCAACACCCGGCTTCTTCGTTTTCACGAGGTTGTTGGTTGTTGCTTGACTTGCGCGCCCTCTTGTCATGCGCCGACGAACTGAGCCAAGTGGTGGCAAACCAAACGGCAACTTGTTTCTCTCTCTTCAGAGAGGGATTTGGTACTGGAGAAGGGATAGGAAAGAGAGAAAATAGCGACGTGGGTCTGTTGTCGCGCTCAAAGCCGCACTCGCACTGTGCCCGATGCCAAAGGACTTTCCACCAACCAGGGCGAACCACCTGTTACCGTCGGCACGTTTATCGCGTGCGTCTCCCCCGAGAAAGCGATGCGCCGATGCGCGCGCATACGCCGCCTCTGAAACTTGACTTTGCATTTGCATCAACGACAATTCAGCAAGTTCACAAAATGTTATCCTCCTCGGGGCCTTTTTTTGCCTTTAGCCATTGCATAACAGAAAACACAAAAAGAAATGATAGCTCGAAGAAGAAATTGCGTTTTCAACTTAATGTAAAGTTATTATTATTTTATTTTTTTTTATGAATTAGAAATAAAGTCAGATTTTTCACAATACATTAATTATTTA
Organism: Gryon sp. ZL-2020; assembly: GCA_022817425.1. Taxonomy (NCBI): domain Eukaryota; kingdom Metazoa; phylum Arthropoda; class Insecta; order Hymenoptera; family Scelionidae; genus Gryon; species Gryon sp. ZL-2020. The sequence goes on from JABFPJ010001983.1 coordinate 8,885, forward strand.
ATTTTCTATGTATGTTACCTATACACTTACCTGGTTATTACTGGAAGTCACAGATATTATATATTACTCTAAGTTACACAAAAGTAATGATATTTCTATTATTATCATATATTTTATTATTATATATCTTCATTATTAGATTTATATTATATGTTTTTCTAATATAAAAAATGAAAAAACAGCGCCAAGTACAAAGTTTAATCTCATAGAAAGAACACAAATTAGAAATACCAAGTACTACATGCGAAATTAATATTTAGTTTTGTTAGTTCTAATTAATATTCTGAGTTAAAAACATAGCATTAAAGCAAATAATTTGTTTATTAATAACCGAATTGCTAGTTTTGTTAGTTCCAATCAAACCATCAATTTCGTTAGCTGTATTAGTTTTCCTTAGTTTTCTTAGTTTAATAGGGAAAACTAATACAGCTAACGAAATTGATGATTTGATTAGAACTAACAAAACTAAATATTAATTTCGCATGTAGTACTTGGTATTTCTAATTTGTGTTCTTTCTATGAGATTAAACTTTTTACTTGGCGCTGTTTTTTCATTTTCAATGAATGTTTTATAAAAATACAAATTATTTGGCTGTTTGGTTTTTGTATTATTAAATATCTAATAAAAACAGAAATATTTTAAAAAATAGCCGTTGAAAAGAAAAAGATATAAACAATTTGACAGATATCTTATTCAATATTGTCATCTTCGTATAAATCAAGAGATACGGTACTGTTAAATAATAATGCCAGTGCCATGCCAGTGCCATGCTAGTGCCAGTGATGAATGGGGCATATTAAAAAAAAAATTCAAAAATTCCAAAAATATTACAAAAAAAAATTATGGTCTTGAGAAATTTTGGTCTTACGAAAAAAAAACGACTTTTCAAAATGCTATAACTTTTCGAAAAAATATCCAAATTTAGTTCTGTAAAGCGCATTTTAATCATACCGACGTCGCTTTTCAGAATATGTTCAAAAAAACCTAGAATCTGATCGATAATGAACTTCTTGGCAGGCCTAAATAACGCTAATTCTTGTAAAAGAGTAAGAGAAGTAGTGTCTCGCTTTGTACTTGGCGCAAGACACTACCGTGTCTCTTGATAAAAAAACCAACTAACTAGATAAATATCTATTGAAAAGTTAATTGCTGAACAAACAGTTCTTCAAATATTCAAAATATTAGAAACTTAACAATGATTATCCTTTAAACCTTAAGTCAAGAAATTTGAGCAGCACTGCCAAACTGATTAAAATGTATTAATACGGTTTAAACAAGAAAATGTGATTATAAGTTAGAATGTTAAGGTAATGTATAAATTATGCTCCCTGGTTCAACAGTCAGATAATTTGAGCTTGAAAAATTCTAAGCTGGAATATCCTGAAAAATGCAACAAAAGTTTTAAATTTGACTTCATATTTCATATGAATTCAGAATGAAATAACTTGAAAATTGTTGTAGTTGTATTTTTGTAGTTAAAATCATATAATTTCAGCTAGAAAAATATAATTAAATTATATCAAATTCAAATTCTGTATTGCACTTTTCAGATTCAAGTTATTTCATTCTGAATTCATATGAAATTTTAAAGTCAAATTCAAAACTTCTGTTGCATTTTTTAGGATATTCCAGCTTAGAATTTTTAAAGCTGAAATTATTATCTGACTGTTGAACCAGGGCTGCCACAGAATTAATGTTTTTAATTATAAAAATAATATTTTTTAATAAATAATTATAAATCAACCAGAGCAAAAAGAAGAAATGTTTAAGCTGCAAGCAATATTTTTTTGATAGCTATTTTTAAATTATAATGATTTTTACGTTTCCTTCTACTTCAGAAACTAGAAATCATTATAAAATAGAAGTAATGTAAGTAAAAAGAGTTAAAAAATCACGTTCTGGTCCTTAAAGTTAATTTGTGTTATATTCATTAAGTTATAATTGAGGAATATTTAACATTAATCTTTTATGAGTTCAAATAGATTAGAAATATATCTTACAAAAATATATTATAACATAATATATCATAATTATTTCATAAATTGAAAATTCATTTGTATATTAAAGAAATGATAAAAATCCTATTTCTTTCACATTAATATAAAATCTATTAAATTAAAAAAGTAAAAAATTGTCTCTAATCGTTCGTTTTCGAAATATATTTATTCATTTTTCTTACCGAAGGCATTTTCATAAGCCTCTCGATATTTTGACCTGTTGAATTTCCCTTTGTATTTTTTTCCCATGTCACTTTTTTACCCTGTGTTTTCATTTGGGTATTATTTTAGCTTTACGAAAAATTCCGTGTCCCTATATTTTTCACGTTCCTTTCACTTTTGGTCATCCTTAAATGCATTATTTTCTCTCATTCATTGAAAATAAATGGACAGTTTCAAATTGTCCTATCTTCAAAACATAAAAATCAAATAAAAATTTAGAAAAAAATTGAAAAGGTGAAAGTAATTTCTACTTTTATTGATTGTTTATTGAAAAACAGATTAACTAAAAATTACTTAAATTAATATTTTGTATGTATAATTAACGTTTTTAATTATTTCTCAAATCAAACAATGTATATGTGAAATCGCAAAAATATATAAAACATGATGTATTGTTAACTACTAATATATATTTCAGATTACGTATCCTATTTTAGAAAACACAATTGAATTATTTATTATTTCAAAACACAAAAACAGTGAAGTTAAACAAGATATAATCAAGAGAGTAGCTTTCAGGTGGACTTTTGTTCAAAATTATGGAATTTTACGGTTGTACCTCTCAATTTCAAGTCTGACCTGACCCTGTTGAACGGAATATTTAAATGGAAACAAATATTTCAAATCACAAAAGTAATGCGATAAATATTCAAAAAGTTAACGAGAACATATTAGATAATGAAGTTTATACAAAATAGCAATATTTTCGAGATACAACACAATTTAAGTGGCATCAATGAAAACCTAAATAAAACAGATTCAAGAAATCGAGATAATAAACATTTATCTATGATTTATTAATCATAAAAATTTTTCTGCATTTTATATATTTATAATATTATAATATTATTGTTATGATTTAAGCAAATTAGATGAACAAGTGTTTTTTTCTAATTTATTATAATATTTTTTTATTTTTTGTTTATAATGATAAATAATACTATTTTTGAAGAATTAAAATATTTTTGTATTAACTTTTGTATTTGAAGTTTAACGACTTTGTTCGTATGTTTTAATTTATTATAATAATTTTTTATTGTTTGTATTTAAATTGTAATATTTATTTTTAAAAAATACTATTTTTGAAGAATTAAAATATTTTTGTATTAACTTTTGTATTTGAAGTCTAACAATTTTTTTTACGCATTAAATACAGAAGAGTGAATCATTCTTCTGGAAAGCATGAACTTTTACAAGATTGGCTCACAAACTGAAACTGGTTTACTCAGTCGCATCCATTTCATAGTGAATGAGCGTTAGTTAGTGTTAGTCTGTCAGCTAAATGTATTACTCAATTGTAATCACAAAATCAAACTAAACATCAACTTGTTTAATTCAATTATTGATTTAAAATGTGGACAAATTTGTTTGCAGCAATTGTTATCTTTTGTCTGACACAGAAAGGTAAGCTTTGATGTTAAAATTCATTTTAATTAGGGCGTGGCGTCTTTATTAAACAAACAAATCTGAACACTGATTTTCTTTTTATAATAAAGATAATTAAAAGCAAAAATGCAATTATTTATTGCATCAATTACTAATAATGTTTATATTAATATTGTTAATATTAACATACTTAATTATTCACTCATACATTGAATGTAAAAAGAATGTTTATTTGATTATAAAACATGCAATTTGACAAATAAATGCTTCAAACATTTGTTGAAAAATGATTTTTTTATTAATAAGAAAACCATTTGTTTAATTTAAGCTTCTTTGCGTTAATTGTAATGAATGCATTAATGTGGTTATTATAAAGTTGATTACAAAGAAACTAACCTAAGTTTGTGATGTTTTAGCGGAGAGTTTATACTGCTATAGGTGTAATAGCAATCAACCTGGCTGTGGAACGCCGTTGAATTGGCTTTGGTATTGGGGCGAAACTTGCCCTGAATATGATGACAAATGTGTTAAAATAATTGAAAGAAAAGGAGGTAATTTAAAATTAATTAAAAATCACCACAAAAATATAAATTAAATATTAAAATATATAAAATTAATTATTATTTGTGTTAAAACACTTTGATTAAAAAAATCATTTTTTTAATAGCGGACATCATTTTAACGCGAGAATGTCTGAGTTCCTTGAGGAGCTTCAGAACAGATATACCTGCTGATCATTACGAGGGTTGTCGTCCAGCAGCAAAAGACGTTCGTTTGGGTCACTATGTGAACAATACCATCAAGGAATTGGATATTCACCGGGATTATTATGATGAAGTCACATGGTGCTTTTGTTATTTTGACGACCGATGCAACGGCGTCACACAAATTACCATCTCTGCATTATTATTATCACTGACTATCGTTTTCCAATTCTTGACGTCTTGAATTGATATAAAAAATATTTAACACATCCTTAAAGCAAAAAGAACAATTTTACTTTAATGAAGTAAAGTAAAGATTTAGAAATGTTACATTTTATAATATTTAGCAAAACGATTTTATCGTATTAATGAACAAGATTGATATATACAAAATATTTCTAATAAGAATATATATATATTTAAAATTATATAATAATAAATATTGAAATATGTATATATTTTATAAAAGAAAAATGTTTGACAATGACAAAAATTGATAAAAGAAACCACTGGTTGTGATAAAGAATCTCTCACATATCCGTCCAATATACACTAAGAGTAATGTTTATTTTTCTCTGATACATTATTTTTTTAATTTTTTTGTTCTGTAAATAGTAATTAATATGTAGTTATAATAATTGAGTGATTTTTTGATCATTATTATTGTCGTACAATTAAAAAATAATAGGTTAATTAAAATAAATAAATTAAGTTAATTAAGTTGTGAATAAATAATTATATTTATATGTATATATATTTTGTATAAATATATACATATATAATTAAAATTGTTATTTCGAATAAAATCCGGTGTAATGATTAAAATTCTTAATTAAAAATTAAACTAATAACTTGAGGAAAGTTATAAATCAATGTATTACTTTGTATGACCATCTTTTCCTATTGCGGCGTTTTCTCGCTTGTAGAAAATTTGCATAGTTGTTAGACCTTTTTTTTATTGCAAACTACATTTGTTTATCGCAAAAAACTGTGTAAAATAAACTACGCTACAAACTACAAATTTGAATTTTACAAAGCTTCTTTTATGTTAAATTTCCGTAAGATATTTTTGTTAAAATTAAAATTTGTTTTCACAATCTATTTTATTAAAATGCTCAGTCGGCGATCAATGGCAAACTTAATTCAATATTTGTACGAACAAAATAATAAAGATGAATTTTTTTTCAATAGCAAAATTGTTGGGTTTCATTGATACACCCTACTTTTTCGTAAAATGTACTTGTTTCTGTCTTTTGCCTCATTTTCGTTTGTTTGTTTGTTTTTTTTACTCCGGCACTTCTTTATACAGTTACGATTATAACAATCTATTTACCAAAGAAAATTCAGTCTCAACATATATAAACCTGTGCTTAACAATATGTTGATACGTATACAAACTATCAGTTTATATTTATTTTATCTTTTTACTTTTCTCCATCCTTCTCTTATTTGCTTTTCTATAATTCTTGAATCTCATTCGCTTATCTAACATAATAAATTGTCACGTTGATCTTTGGAAGTTTTCGATATGATTACGTGCCAATGTCGAATCTTGTACGCATCAGTCACGAAAAACTCAACTACGCAGTTATCGATCTCGCATTCTCGCATCTTCTTACAAACAAATTAATTCGAATAAATGAAAATGAAAAATGCGCGTATTAGTTTATTTGTACAGCATCGTTAAACTTATAAGTTATATATAAACATCAATTTGTTTAGGCCCTCAAAAATCAAGGATATAAAGTGTATTATCGACATCACATGTCGACACTAATGCTTGAAATTCGCACTTTTTTTACTATCAACAGTTGTTGATAACATACAAATTAAAAACGAAACATTTACTTGGGGAATCAATATCATTTTTTTTTCTTCTTCTTTATTTTCTCTTATCTTTGCAATGAACTGATGCTAAAATATGCATGTTTCGATTATTAATTTGTTCACAGCATACCGAAACCTTTTGAATAATTGATTGCTTTTAATAGTCGATCTTGTAACTTTTCGATTGTACTGTAATCCGGCAGAAGCAACACGTTGAAGCAAGTGTGAGCTATTGGTAGCCTAAAATTGAACAATTCGTTTTAAAAAGCCATATTTTTAATTAAGAGAAAAGAAAAATAGAAATAGATTATACAATTGAATGTCTTTTTACCTATCAGAATCAGGTCCATGACGTGCAATAACCATTTTAAGTCGCGAAAGTCCTCCAACAGGCACTCGGTCGCTGCCTGTGGTAAATTGTAAAAGTCGACGTTGACTTTCCGCGGGCAAAGCATGTGCGACGCGCCAGAAATTTCGTACAGCTTCACTCTCTACTGTGTAACCGCCCTCGTATTCAGTCGCTGCTTCCAGCTCGGCAAAGTCAAATACTTTACTACCGCATACCAACTAATAAAAAAGAATAAATAATAATTATAATAATAATTTAATATATATAAACATTAATCTATGTTTGTTCGTTTGTATATGAGCATTACACAAAATCTACTGAATTGATTTTAACGAAATTTTTAGGAAAAGCAGCTTAACTTTTTCAAATTGTCGTAGGCTTCATAGTTTTGCAATATACACATATTTTCTTTTTGTTTAATTCTTACGCTTGCCTTAATTACTTTTAATAGTAACATTATGTGACACATGACATCATTATTGTCTTTAATTGTCTCATGTAATTCGTTATTAAACTGATTGTGCTGTTATTTATATTTAATATTTTATATACATCTTTATTTATCTACAAATTATATAATTAGTGATTCTAATTAGAAAAGCTATAAAGCAAATATTGCAAAACTATAAAGCCTATGACAATTTGAAGAACTTAAGATACTTTCCCTAAAAATTTCGTTTAAATCGGTTAAGTAGATTTTTTAAAATTCTCATACAAACATACAAACAAACAATCAAACCTAGATTCATATATATATATATGTTAATTTTCTGATCTTAATTTTATATTGGTGTTATTGATGAAAAACAAATTAATCAATTAGTTCGTAACTTTATATAATAAATTAGGTCACTATGCCATATATTTAATTTCTGTTGAAATTTCACAATGTATTTACTTTTTAAGGAGAATATAAATTATTATTAGATTATATTATTAAAGGTTAACTTAATAATTATAAATGTCCCTTCAATATAATTATCATATCATTAAAGGGGCATTTATACTTATCAAGAAAATTTCATTAAAATGTTGTTTTATGATAATAGTTATTACACGATATTATTATTAAAGTCAATTTCAAATATTGATCTTAGAATTTTCATTTTAAAATATCTTGATCCATATAATTAAAAGTAAATTATTTGTTTAATTCAGCATTAAAAAAGTTAAAAATAAATACCTGTTCAATTTCTTCAGGTCTGAATAAAAGTCCCAGTGGACTTTCGTCAGTAACCATTTGAAAACCACGTCTGAACGCTTTGAATTGTCGTTCGACTGATTTATTTAATAAAAAGTCGGCATAAAGGTCAGCAAATTCTTTTCGATTTTCCTTCGTTACGTATATTTCGTCACCATTTTCTTTCAGTTCGTGGAATAATACCGTACCAAATACATCTCTGCAAGTAAAAATATAAATATTCATTAAATTAAGAATGTGGTCATCTAATCATTAATTAATAATTCCGATTAAAAGCATCATCGTACTTATAACCAATATAAAATGTTTGCATAAATGTTTCGGCTATATCATCTCCTTCGTATTCCAAAATATCCATAATTGTTCGATAAAGTGCTGGACTCCAATCTTCCAAATCCGCAAAAGTTCCCTTTTTGCCCAACAATTTTCTGTAAACTACCATAGGAAATCGTACGTCTAATATAACGTTGTTATATATAGCTAATCCCAATACGATTCCAATTAAAGTAAACTGAGCGTCACTCTCGAATGACGTTGGATTGAACCATGTGGTTTGAGTATCATCCTAATATAATAATGCATTTAATTTGATTATTTATTAAATCTTATTATCAACAATTTGTAATGATTTGTGTTAAAAATTATTATCAACAATTTGTATTAAAATTTGCTATTTTTGTATATAAAACTGAATGTACCTGTGTTGTAAACATTCCATAATCTGGATTAAAAATTTCTTCAACAACTAATTGAAAGAATTCTTTGGAAACGCCACCTTCATCGACACCTTGTTCGCCTTCAAATTCAACCACCAACTGCTTTTTCAAGTCAGTTGGATTTTCGGTCGCTACTATTTCAAGTTCAACCAGTGCATCATCTATCAAGTGATCGCGTCGTACCTATAAATAATTTATATTGCAATAATAATATTACTTCTGATATTAATAACATACAAATTAATCAATAACTTTCAAGCAATTACTTTTAATCTGAGATATGGATTGGTTGGCTGACCAACAACTGTTTGTAAAAAGCTCATTCGCCGTTCGCTGTACATTCTAATTCGATTGTCATAATATAAACCAAGACTTTTTGTCGCTGGCGTTAAGATAAAAGCATAATTCATGAAACTAAATTTCATTGGTTGTTCACTTTTATAATAAGCAAAATCTTTGTCCATTTCAACAGCATCACTTAAAGGTTCATTGTAAAAATCGATGAAAGATATAAATGGTTTGCGCGCATCCAAGGATGATATTCCAAGTTCTGCTGCTAATGGATCCTATTATTTATTACAAAAACATTATTAAATGCTGCTATTTTTATTAATATGTGTTTTTTCTAAACTTAAAATATTATATTACTTGAATTGTTTGTGAGTTTCTTGACGCTGATTTGTCCTCACTTGCATTCATGTCAACATCTTCATCCGGAATCATATCTGGTTCATCAACTTCACCAGCCAATATACTTGCGTAATACAATATCTTCATTACTTTTGTCGGTGCTGTAATTGTATCTGCATCTTGTACGCAATAATCTCTCGTAAATGAACCATTAATCACCTAAAATAACACATTTTTTGTCATTAATTAATACATTTGCTTTTTCTCATCATTCATTTAGATTAAATTAATTATCCAGTTGAGATGATAAACCTTGACAGTGATAAGCTGTTGTAGAGCCTGAAGTAAGTATTGCAATCTTGGTTTGCAATGTCGCGCCCATATTCGCGCTAATTTAGCTTGTGCGGAGACCGGCAAGCAGCTCGCAGCTTTGCACAACATATGAAGTGCTAATTCTAAATATTCAGTACTTCCTAATACCGGAATTTCAAATACAATGAGGAACACATTTAATAAACTATCGGTACTGTCAGACGGCATTATGCCAAATACTCTCAGATCTAATTCTATGGTGTCTGCCAGTGTGACTAGAGCATGAACCAAGGCAGATTCGAATGCTTCTCCTGAAAATTTCGAAATTATTTAAATTGTTCATATACTACTATTTTTATTATTATAAATTATAATAATAATTACCGGGCAAAGACCACAAAGCTGTAAAAGCCCTTCTGACCGCCTGTAAATTAACACTCGTGTCATCAGGTCGTGAAATAACAGGTGTGGGATCACTGCTGTCTTCCTCCTTGTCTTCTCCTTGCAAAGATCTTACAGCTTCTTTGTTTAAATCCCCCGGTGGACCTAAAAGAGCCACAGGTGCTCGATCGAGTAATGCATCTAGCGGTGAATCATTTTTATCGGTTTTGAGAAAACTGTGACTTAGAGCTTCGGACGACGAGAACACCTCGCCAAGAGTGCGTATCAACAGTGAATAAGAACCCTCTGATTTACATTTATTGATTATGTCGAGCAACTTTGTCTCGGTGAGATAAGGTATTTGTTTATCTGCAAAATTTAAAATAAAGTTAATATAAAAATTATATATAGTAATAAAGTTTAATTTGAAAAAAAGAGAAATACGTACTTTCAACTGAGCACGTCGGATTCACATTTTTTGTTGGCAAACTTTTGGCCAAAGATGCTGGTCCCGGTTCAATTGTAGTTCGTGCAATTTTACTAGGTTGAGTGCCATCGCAAAGTCTTGCTTCTTGTGAAAATAGTTGAATCGCTTGTGCTGCCGCTTGATTTGGAGTTAGATTTGTGATCTAAAATAAGTTTGTTTTAAACAAAGAAACTTTTAACTTTCTTTTATATTAAGAAACAAAGACAAAAACGTCGCTTTTACTATCTATTATTTTAATCATTATTTTATCTTACTATAAATGTAACTTATTGTTTATATTATAATATTTGAAAAGAGCTTGAAAAGGGTATAATTACTTTTCCACTGGATGCGCAATTTTGATTGTCACATTGTGGATTTCCGCATCCATCAGTGAGTTGATAGAAATAACGTTCAATTAGTTTTTTTGCAGCTGCGCGTTTCATGTCGTTACAAGGGCTCTCTGCCCCTACCCTGAAAAATAAAATCTACATTAATTATTAAACAACAGTTTTAATAAAAAAAAAACGCAATTTTTTAATCTCGAAAAAATCATCACTACATTTATTTTTTATTTAAATTATAAATTGATAATCTTTTCCAAAATAAATTTCAACAACCAAAAAAATGCATTAATCTAAAAATTAAAATGACGTATTTTATATAAAAATGAATAACTGCAATTAAGAAATGTCGCGCATCGTTTGTAACATCAAGTAAATGACTTGATTAAATTGAACGTCAACAAAGCACATTCACAAATAGCATATGATGACTATAGACAGCGTAGTTTTTGTTCCAATCCTCAATAGTGAACCAAAAATAAATCACCGACGAAATGTAATAGCAGAAACCCAATAAGGGCTTTTAGAAACTGACTATAAAAAAGGCAATACATATTTTGATATATTTTGGTGCTAATTTGTTGTTAAACAAATGAATTATACCTGGAAGCGAGATGTTCCCCAGGGTCCTCTTGGGCCTTCGTGTTCATAGAACGCAAATCGTGTGTAAAATTTTGCTGTCTCTTGCGTAGTAATAAATCAATGAATTCCACCAAACTGTCAGTCCCGTATAAAACTTCAAGTCAAAATGTGTGCTTTTATTGTTGGATCATTTGTCCGCCACAATGTTTCATCAAACGAATCTGAATGATTGAACGCAAATAAATCATACAAATTAGTATTTCAATGAACATTTTATTATAAAATAAATCGCACAAATTGTTGTTAATATGCTAATACTTCTGTTTGCCACTCAACACAAATACTAACTAACATCGACTACTTACGTCTTTCTCTCTATCTTTTTCTTTCTCGTGATGTATGAGTGTAAGTCGTAATAACGAGTGTGTGAGAATGCGAACTGAATTCAATAAAACGTCGGAGCAAAAGAGAAAAGTTGTCGCTGAATCAGCTGTTTATAGATGGATAGAATATGATAAAGACTGTGAACAAATTGGAGGTTATTTATTGTCACAATACAACTGTAACTTTCTGTCATTTAACTCATTTGGTTCATAATTTTAATAGGGCTTTTTTTTATTGCAATTAACAATTATTATCTTATCTAGCGTAAAACAAAGTAGGTGTGTAACTCGAGATTAAGGATAATATCTCACGAAGAACAAAGATACATGAACTGCCATCTATTGATGATTCAATGAACTGAATCCAATAATTCTTGTTATACTAATAATTGTATAATTATTATAATTGTATAATTGTAATTATTATTATGAATGTATTTTAAATTAAAAAGTATTTTTAACACTATATTTTATAAATATTTATTATTTTTGGGACAGTACACAGAAAAATAAACAAAAATCTGTATCCATTAATTTAAATAGAAAAATTTCATCTTTTTCCATTTCCTCATCTCGTTAAAATTATATATGTAGTTGCCCTAGTTCAAAGCTCCAACTATTTCAGATTAAAAAAATTCTAGCTTGATATAGTCTGAAATTTGAAACACAAATTTTCAGCTTAAACTCAAATTTTCATACAGTTTCATGGCTGAAAGTATCTGACTATATACATACACTGGCGCAAATAAAAAAAAGGCCACCTAATCGTAGTCAACAAATTAACCATTCTTCAAGCCGCTGTAACTTTTACAATTTCTATCGAAAATCAAAGTTCTTTTAATTAAATGAAAGGTTAAGGTATCCTCTAAAAAATAATATTTTAAAAATTTGAAAAAATTTGGTTTTTTTTATTGCAAATCAAATATAAATTAAACAATATTTTTTGCCGTAAATTCTACTGACTTTAGATGAGAATAGCAAAAAAATGGCCCTCATAATCCCCTGTTTTTTGTTGGATTCTTGAAACTCATTATTTTCTGAACAAAATGAAAAAAAAATTGGTCCTTTTTGGATGGAAAATGGCAATGTTATGGCTAATTGAAAAATATAGTGCATTTTCGTATCTTTGATGTATTTCACAGAGCTTAGGTGCAACGAAATCATAAATACAACCATGAAATAGCACTGGCATGCCAGTGTCATGCCATTGGTATAACACTGGGCATGGCTCTGAGGTTATATTTGTGGCCTAAAGGAAAAACCAATTAACTCCACTTTTACAAATTTTAAGAAAAACGCGTTTGAGTTTTTCATCTTGTATTCAAATGTATAGAAAAACTTTATTTCATCTTCCTATTTTGTAATAGTTGTACATTTCGATAAATATTGACTCATAAAATGAAAGTATAAGCTTGTTAAAATCCGAAATTATCATTAACTCAATTTTGCAAAAAAAGGAGTTAAT
>JABFPJ010001984.1:0-21843 GCA_022817425.1 Gryon sp. ZL-2020
TATAATAATAATTTAGAGACAGTATGGTAAACTTTATTATATTTGAATTTTATCCCCACGTTCTTAGACAGTATAGTAAAAATATATCGAGATTGTAAGAATTTTTATCGCAATTTTACCCGACGTGAATTAAAGTAAGTACAAAAAAGGGTAGCCACAGAAAATAAGAAAGAGACGACTATAGATAAGAACGATAAATGGAAAAACAGATGAAAAAGATATAAGAAAGAGTGAAATAAAATGCAAGGAACAGACCAGCCGTTTAAGACAGCTTATATCGGTGATAATACAATTAAAAGAAGACGCTTGGCTGGTAGTGTGCAGTTGTCTTGGGAAGAAGTCTACGAAATGGAATTCACGGAAAGCGGGGAAAATAATATAAGAATGCAAAGCTGTTTTACAATAACTTTCCAGCAGACGCGCGAAATAAACAATTCGCAAAAAATTATACCGCAATTCAGTTCGCTAATTCAATTCTGCCGTGAGACGCTTTTGAAAGAAATCTGTCAGGACTTATTTGTCCTCAATGTTAAATGTATTCAAACGTAAAATACAATTTCAATAAAATATGATAATTCATTTGCACTGTAGCCCGAGATAAAACAAATGCAAATTTTATTCGAAAAATAAAAAGTACTACGATTTGTTTATAACATTTTTACACAACAATGATAATATTGTGATAACCGACAATATAATACGTAATACTTGACGAGTGTCAAAGTGAAAAATTGTTCAACTAATATATTTCTCAATTCTCATTCTCATTTTACGCTGAAATAGAAAATATGTCGACTCTCTTTTGTACAAATATTTTTTCATAAGAGTATTCAAATTGACGCTTTGAATATCTCGTACAGAGAAAAATATTTTGAAACAAAGTTCTATGTTTTACAATATAAATATTATTTGTTTTTAATTCGAAATATATAATAATGATACAAAGGTTGTTATATTTATATATAACAATGAAAACCAAGCGAAATACAAATTGAATTTGCAGAATGATTTTTATTTTTAATTTAAATTTTGACGTGAAATCGTGTTTTCCCGCTTAAATAAATTCGAGATGCCTTTGAGAATGGTGGAAGTACTTGAGATGTAAGCCTTTAACAAACGCAGAAGTAAATGATAGTGAAGAAAACGACCCACTCAACTCTAAATGCAACTTAGAACACAAGAGATTGCAGATGAACCGCGAAACAAACACTTGGTTTGAATGAGTAGAAATGAATGGTGCAGGAGTATTGAGTGAGAATTTGCAAATGTTCTCAAATTTAATTGTCTTTGAAAATATGCAATAGTCCGATGAAAATGGCAATCTTTATAAACTTATTTATTTATAAAACTTTTTACATTTTGTATAAATAAATAACATTACTATCAATTCTAATATTTTATCATGACTTTCTTTTCATAAGAGAAAAGTTAAATAAACGCAAATTTGTTGGGGAAAATAACTGTTTATAATAAAGTAGGAATTATAAAATGTATTTCCAAATACAACTATTACTTTCTGATATTTACTATCCATATAATTGAATAGATAAAGTTAACTCCTCATTAACCAAAAGAGGATATTTATAATATGAATAAATATCTATTAAATTAAAATTAAAAAGTGTAATTCAAACTTCAGTTAATTCAAACTGTTTTTATTCACACATGGACCACACTTGTGACATATAAATATGAGATTTGTAAAATAACTGAAACTCTTGGTTTTGTTGAAAAACATTTACTGAGTCTTGTTGAGAAGTCAGCTGACGAATATCCGTAATTTTCTCGAAAAATAGCGGCTGATGCTGCCACGATGACAGAAGCGCTTTCTGAATTACGCTGCATTTTTTTCGCTCTTTCTTTTCTCTTTATTTCTATCTTTTTTCGTCAACGACGATGAGTGTACAGTCGCAAGCACATGCGAACGTGCACACGTGCATCATGGCAAGTGCACCTTATAAAGAGCAGGTTTGCAAGCGCGGTTAAGTTTTGCGGAGTGTGTATGTGTCGCGTGCGACTGAGTTTCAGCAAGGATTATCCATTAATTCTCGACGTGGCGTGACGTTGGTGGTGTTAAAATGTTGGCAGTTGAATTTAGTACAGTCTTTCCTACCTTACTCCACATTCTATATTTCTTGTTCGTTTTGTTATCTCTCGACTGTCACACATTTTCATTTCTTTGAACCAGCAAAATCCCAACCATCACCACCATCATATTCCTACCCCTTCTTTTCTGTCTCCACAAAACGACATTTAAATTCTCCAATGTAAACGAATGTGATGCTTTGCAACGTTACGCTCACACCGATAAGATCTGTCGTTTTTACTTATTTATTCTTTCTTTTTTTTTGCATACTTTCTTGCTAGGTTTTTCTACATTGCTGAGCAGTCCGTCAGTCAGTGAATGTGAAAACATTCCGGCAAATTATTTGCGTCTTTGAAATTTATTACGAAACTAAAAATGCACTTCGCAGTGTTATACGATACTTAATGATAATAGCTTGGAATCATACATTTTTAACAGCTGCAGTGTTACTCGTGACCAAAAACATTAAGCCGTCATTATTACCATAATAACATTTCATTTTTTTATATTATCGAACGAGATGTAATTTATTTCTGATCGTATTACATGTTATTCGCGGAAAAGATATAGAACAGTAACTGTTAATGCTTCGGTAATTATCGGAATTTCAATATTCCCGTCTCGTCATCTTCCGCCAAGTTATTCCATAAATCTTTAAATATAGTGCACGTGCTCATAATAAGTTTTGAGCCATTCAATTTTCTTTCAATGTAAAAAAAAGGTACAAAAATTGGAAGACTGAAGAAATCTAGACGATTGGAGCGAGGCCAAAGACGAAAAAAATGTAACCATTTCGATATCATTTCGTTCTAGTTTTGTAAGCAGGTGTCGCCTCACAAACCGATCACGAGCGTTGAAGGTGTATTGGTGCGTCACTCGGAAAAAAAACTTTTTGCATAAAAGCCTTCAGCGTTAGATCATCGTCAGTACTCCCTGAATCGAAATTCAATTTTATTCTTTCCTTCCAAAAGCACCCGTCCGAAGTCTGAATATAAGTCACTTGACGAAAATTCTCAGTAAAATTACGAAACTCATGATTCGTATCTTTGTGTGTATGTACACGAACAAAGTTTTAACGAATGATTCGCGAGATTCGACGACCTTTCTTAAACTTGTTAAGTCCGTTTACTAACAGTTTTCTATTTTCTCTTTTTTTCTTATTTTTTCTTTATTTTTGGTCATTTTCTCTTCTCGAATTCGTAATTTCAACGTATCTCAATTCCATCTCAGGTCAAATCAACAAATTAGAAAAGTACCGTAATTAAAACTAAAACACAGAAAATAAAAAAGTAGATTTGTTCATTAATTACTTAGCGGATTAAGAAACTTGTATCTTGCATGAGAAAATGTACAAAAAGTTGATGTTTTACCGTCGACCGTCATCGATATTGTTTAAGCTGTTCGCACGTAATGTCACAACATTACGTTACAGTTTCATCCGGATATTGCACTATACTAACAAGGTTGGCGATCAGGGCTTGGATTGCAATCCTTGTGAACGCACGGACGAACCAGCTGTTCAACCAAAAACGATTTTGATGGGCTGTACGTACGCTCAATTTCCGTTGAAAATGCATTACCAGTGTAGCTGACAAACAGCTCGATGTTTCGAAAAGAAAAAAGATGATCGTTCACAGTTTTGCATGTAACTTGGCGTGATCGAATTATATTTCTGTAATCCAACGCTAAACAAATTTCCAATAAACTAAAATTCAAATAAAAATCACTGACACTACGGTAATTTTAAATCAATGCAACTTTTTTTTATTCATATAATAATATTGTAAATACAAAAATCAAAAATTATTTTTTTGAATTAAAAAAAAAGTTGCTTTTTTGGAAGACGAGTTTGCTAACGATGATTGTGTTAGAGGGTATAGACTAATTTGACGTGCAACAGTAAAACGTCAATGAATCTAAGTTAGCTCAGTTATTCCGTCAGATTTGAGAGGTACACAAAGTTGTGCGAGTATTCGGAGAAGTTGGCGTTCTGCGATGAAACTGGAGCAACGATGACTCAAAGAGAAGGAAGTTATAGTTATATGTTGGGTCTGCGGAGTGTGCCTCAGTTTGCAGCGTCAGAAGAAGAAGAAGAAAGAAGAAAAGTGACGTAGCGTTGGACTAAAAGAGACAACGCGAGGCAAAGAGATTTTCTGTGGACGAAAGAAGAGGGTCAGAAAAGGCGGAGGTGACTGTCATAGCCGAAAGTTATCCACTTCAATCCCTCGTTTGCTCTTTCTCTCTCTCTCTACCATTCTCTCTCTTTCCCTTTCGCTTTCTCATCGTAAGCTGTGACAATAAACGGGTTTGGATGCGTTCAGATACTTGCAGGTAGAAGGGACTGTGTTGCCACTGGAAGCTCAAGTTTCTAACGAGGCTCGTTGCGTACTTACTCAGGAAACAGACCTGCCCAACTGTCCTTGAAGTTGGACTACACTGGGTGCGATAAGAAAGACAAACTTGAGACGAACAATTTGACTGCAGCAACAACTGGGCTTGTTTAATAGACAACAACTGTCACCTTGTACTTCAGTTATCTTTCTTATCTTCACCATGGTTATCTTTGATAGATGCATCTGATATTTTAGGATCAAACAGACGCTAGAATGTAAATTAGCGTTTATTTGAAGGTACAGCTTCGATTTAAGTTACTGCTACTTATTGTGAGATATAGGATGTCTAGTAATTGGACGAAACGTATAATTACATACAAGTGTTAACTTGTCACACGAAAGCATCGTCTTCAATCGTCTCGGTATACCGAGAATAAACGGAAACATTACACAACAGACTGAGCGAAATGATTGTGACATACAAATCGTGCAAATAATTACCGATTAAATCTATACGGATACAAATATGAAATGACAAAAATAGTTTTGATTATTGAGATGATGAAAAAGTTTGAATCGCTCATCTTATATTTAGAATGTATATTTAAATAGTATATTTTGTAAGAAAATAGAAAGAAAGAAAAAAATTGCAAAATGATATAAAAACTTTATTTTATTCAAAAGAATTTATGAACTACCTTTAAATTTTACTGAATCTTTTAACTACTTTAACTGCCAATATTCGATGATTAAACTCGAAATATCAAAATTAGCATATTACGTCATAAGTAACACTACTTCATCCCAATCTGCAGACGAAGATTATTAACGTACTAAATGCATTGGAAATCAAATCAACAAATTCTCTAACTGCCGTGCAAGTTATATATACAATTAACGTTGAATACATTTCAAAGTTTTAAGTCAATTGCAATGACCTTCGACAGTAAAATACTAATTTATATGTTGCCGATAAAGTTTAGGATTGTGTCAAGAAAAGCCAAAAAGTCGAATACTCTTGCGGCTGTCAATAACAACATTTCATCGTTATTACAACTGTATGCTTTCATCCGGCAACTTCGCAATTGCGCAAAGTTTGAATGTTGAATACATGCTTGAATTCACTTCAGTTGTATTGAAAATAACTATACACTATGATTTGTTCATAATTCCAGCTGTTTTGATGTCCAAAAATGCACGAGTTCAGAATTTCATGGAACTTAGTTTTTATACATCTACGTATGATCTTCTGCCAAAAAAATGATATATTTCGAATATAAAAAGAAAAAGCAGCAATAGTACAGGTTTTTATTTCAGCAATAAATTCATTATTATAACGATCATTTACGTGTAAAAGTTATAGTGCATATAAAATGGGTATCACAAATTATTTTTTTAGTGCATTTGAACCAAATTTTTACATTAATCTAAATATACTACTATTTGGGATCATTTTCTATATTCTGCTTCTCTTTTTTTCCCGTTTACTTTAGATTCTGAGATAGATTAAACGAAACTATTTAAATATGTAACAAAATTAAGATACCTACAAACTATGGGGTGATACTCATAGTGAAGTATTATTTCACTCTGAAATATCTTCATAAGCTTCTAAATGGTTTTTAAATTCTGCTATAATAAGTTACGATTGCAAGCAGAGCTAGTTAATCATTATGGTTTATGTATTTAAGCTGTAATATATGTTGCAACACGATTTACTATGACTGTGATTAGTAATGTTAGCAGCGTGAAACTGTAAATTCAATTATGAATTTACTAATCAATGTGTAATTGACGAACAAATAGTAATGCAACATGAAAGCATTGTTTGATAGTACTGAAATTAATATTACTGTAATATACTTTTGTTAATACTATTTGATTAATTTTTATTTAATTTGCAGGAACATTTTATTAAGTTTAATTTCTATCGTTTTAATATATTTCAATTTGCGAGGAAAGTCTGAATAAAATTTAGTATATGAAAGTATATAATATTCAGTACAATTATTATTATATTAAAATAAATTCTACATCATACACAGAAATAATAATATTTATGAAATATTTACCTAAACTTATATATTAGTTTAAATTTCGATAATTCAGATAAACTTTCTTAACTTTTTTTTGTTTAGACCATTTTCTGAATACAAAAATGTATTTACTTTTATAAGTAAAATACATTCGGTACTTCGGAAAGCGGATTTATTAAGTTTTGCATTTAAAGGTGACTTATTGTATGATTTTTGACACATTTTTACATAATTTGTATTTTATATAATTTATTGTGTTCCAAACTTTTGTTTCAAATAAAAGCTTTCCTGGAAATATTTCATTTCATATATTTTTAAACTTCAATTAGTTATGGTTTTTGTGTATTTCTGTCATGGACTATATAAAGTAATAAAGTAACTCTTATCCTGTTACTTTCATCAATAAACATATTCCAAAACGTTTAAAACATAAAAATTCACTTTCAAATAACAACGAAAATATTTTAAACGAGAGACACACTATTTTAGTAATACAATAATTGTACTTCAATCATTAAACATAAATTGAACAGTTATAACATACAAACAGTACATACAACTGATAACAAATTAAATAAAATCTTTACAAAAGGAAAAGACACATAAAAAAAGATAATAACATGAATGTAGTTTATCAGATTAATTGTAAAAATTGTAACGTTTCGTACGTAGATAAACCAACAAAAAATCAAAAACACGAACACATGAACATATAAATAACATAAAGTTAAATCCGAAGTATCATAATGTTATTAGTGAGCATATCATTAATAATAATCATCAATTCTATTTTGACAATGTTATGATCAAAGATAGAGAAAACAAATTACGAAAAAGATTAATTTCAGAAATGATACATATTAAAAGTGCAAAACATAATATAAACTTACAAACTGACACTGACAAGTTCAATGACATGTATTTACCACTGATAATGTAAACATAAGTTTTAGTCTTTAATCTTTCACCAAGTAACACGTTCTTCACATTGTTAATATTTTATATTTTGACGACACAAGTGACAATGTTTATTTATTTGTTAATTTATTTATTCATTCCTTCATGTTTTTTGTGTCATATTTTATGTAATAACTGACATCAATGTGAGAAAAAAATGTACAACAAAGTAATTTTTTGGTGAGTCTTTTGACTAATTTTATGTTTAACTTTCTTTATTATTTATGTCTCATTGTATCCATTTTTCAATTTGTATATCAAATAAATTTTTGTAATTTTAGACTTTATAAGAATCAATAAATTGATCGAAACGTCGTTGGATAATAAAAAACTTTCAACATAACTAATTTGTCTGTTATTTGGCGAAATTCAATTCTACTTAAATTGACTTAAAGTAATAATGTTTTTGAAGTACTTTTAATGAAAACATTTTATTTTTTTAACAAAATAGTTCTCATCATCATAATAAGATTATTATATGCTTATAAAATTGACAAGAAGAATACAAAATTGCTTCATTAAATAATTGTTACATTCATTAAGTATCTTATTCCACTCCACTTAATTAATATTTTCATATACATTCTCCATCTTTACACATATATGAAACAAAGTTTACCATTTAAGCTCGTAATTGTTTTTCGAGTTCAATGCTTCTTTTAAACTTTGTTAATATTATAATTTTCGAGTACGATCATTTACATACGGTTCGAATATTTCATGTTTTAATCCACTTATGAAATATTTTGTAGCACATCAATCTACTTTCATAACATTTTCGCGTATTTCACATTTCAGACTATAAAATTTACATAATCTTACCGTAAATTTAATTAATTCCGATATAACAGATTTATCGGACTGAAATTTGAAATTCAAAAGTTGAATATAACATTAAATTTTCAATCAACAGTGTTGCCAGTGTAATTTACATTGAAAGAATAAAAAAATGCAAATAATAAAGAAGATAATATTTCAAATTGTTGATCAAAAACGTATTTGTTTAGAAATAATTATTTATTCTCGGTCAGCCCAATTTGGTTTTATTTTCAGTTGAAAGCATAAAGAAAATAATAATCAAAGCGATTAAATATCAGATTGTTTATTTAAAAACAAAGATTTTAAGTTTACTCAAATATTTGCATTATCAATTTCTAATTGATATTTCGATTTACTCATAAATTTAATTATATCCGAATAACAATGAGCCGAAAACACTGAAAGTCAATAAAACAAGATATGACTATAAATCTAATACATTCCTTTGGTTCAATTGATATGCTAATTAAATGGCTCGCGTGTGTGTGTATTTATCGAACTCGATCACATTGATAACTAATTTATATCATTGCTTCTAAGGTGTTTCTGGACTAATTGGGAAGATGATGCTCACATGCACGTACATATATATATATGTATACATATATATATTTGATATATATAAAAGTATATGTAATATGCGGACATAATTGGTACGAACTCTACTAATTTAGCGGATTATTCAAACAGAGATAATTTAGGTACACATTATTCAAAATCAACATTATTTTAAATATCGTGTAATTTGAATATAAAACGTTTTTATACTGATCTCGTTTTCATACACATGCAATCATAATTGCTGTGATTAATGTGCTCATTAGATATAACAAAAATGAAAAGTAGTAACTCAGATGAACAGAAAAAAGAAGAGAAAAATGTAAGTCAACAGAAAAATGTGATTAATCATTTAATGTGGAATCTAATAATTAATCACACGCGCACAGTTATTATAAAGTTCATCAAAGAATATTACGCTTTCAATTATATCTTCTATACGAATCTAGTTGTAAAGCTTGAAATCGTTTTTCACGCTGCGCGAGTTAATATACAAATATTTTGCTCAAGATAAGACCTAACTTTTGTAATTATAGCAAGTCGTAAATGTATACAACTTGTAATATGCTTTAGTGAAGTGTTTTATCTAATAATGTGTAAACATCAAGTAAAATGTTAAACGATGTTGAGACCCCTTTTCAACTATTTAAAAAAATTATAACATGTTTAATATGTTTCTGAAATCAATAAAATATGAAAGAAATTAGACATTTTTCATTCTTTGCATATATCAACCCATCAAAACATAAGAAACTCTACTTTTGAAAATACTTTCAGGTCTTTTCTTACTTCGCCTCATGCATCGTAAAACGGAAGTAGCATAGCTTTGCCATCAGCATAAAATCGAAACTTGATTTTACATCTTAAAAAAAATTATTCTCAACATCAGAAGTTAGTTTAGTCAAACAAAATCAGAATAAAATATGAAGTATCATTTCAAATAAAAAGATAAAAAAGTATTATTTCAAATAAAATGTGAAGCAATTTCATATTTTAAAATATTTAAAAAAACAGATTAATATATTTCTTTTGTATCAAAAATGTATCAAAATTATACACTCAACATTTATTTCAACTGATGTTTTTCAGTTACATTAAAACAAAACAAAACATTGATAGGTTATCAATTTCATAGGTTAATGTTAGAGGAAATCAGTGAAAAAAATCAGTCGTGTTTTGAATTGTTAACAGTAAAAATAGATAAAAATAGATCCCATTTGGCGCGAGGCGGTTCTTTTTTTGTCATTCGTGCGATTCAAAGAGACCCAAAGTGCAATCTGGAATGTATTGTTAAATCGAGAAAGCTACTCATTTTCACATGAAGCTGTGGTAATTAACGCGTTGATTCAGTAAACGCCCGGGCTATTTCGTTCACAACGAAGTGCGGACTAAAGACGTTAGAGATGAATGGGGACGATGGAATTGCAGAGCGCACATAACTAGCAAAATTTGAAAAACACACATGTTCGTATAAATGACTCTCATTGAATCGACTCAAAGGGCGAGCTTTCATCCAGGAGTCACACACTCAGTAAAAGCTGCATGCCCGCGACAGTCACCAAAAAGGAAGAGTCTTTAGCACATAACGACTTGGCGTTAAAGACTAAATTGCCAGTGACTCGTTGAGACTTCTATTATGTGCTAACTTAAACCAAGAGGGTTCACACAAAATTTGCACCTAACCAACGCAACTGTAAACTTGAAACTGAATTTCATTGTACCAAGTTTACGCGATTATAAACAATGATCAATGTTTTGTTAATCAATTACTCCATGCACAACTTGCCAGAAATTTGTGTTTCCTCATTTACATTTCACAATACTATTTTTTCATTAAAACTTAAGTCACAATTTATTGTACAATTTTTATTATTTCATTGAATTACTATTGTTTTTTTTACATTTTATTGTTGCTTTTGTTGTTGTTTTTTTTTACTAATATATAATATTGAAAATGTTTGCTTGTGTGTATGTCAATCATGTAAAATCAACTGAACCGACTTCATCCAAACTTTGAGGGAACATAGCTTTAGGTTTCCGAAGTGTCATAGGCTTTATAGTTTTGCGGTACATACATTATAAGAATGTCATAGATATGCACATACGGAAAAAATATAAGACAAAATATATGTCAAAATATATAACTTTTTGCCGCTAAAATATATTTGAAAATATATTTCAATTATATTTTTTTATATGAAAATATATTTTTGCATATATTTTACAAATATATTTTTACTTATATTTTCACAAATATATTTCATAAATATATTTGAAATATATATTAAATATATAACTTTTTGCCGAAAATATATGTGCACATATTTACATATATTTTTGCATATATTTCGAAATATGTTTTCTTCCGTTAGAGTGTCATAAACTCATATAATTATAACAATAGTATTAAAAGATGTAAGTGTAAAGAATGTAACTTGATCGAAAAGATAATAGTTAATCTAACGCACAATCAGCAGTCTTTTGTTTCTTTGTGATATGAATTTAACAAAAGGAAAAAAGTGTACAAAAAATTATCTTATTTTTCGATTCAGTTGCAGTTAATTAATCTTTCTGATTAGACTTTCTGTCTAAAAGTAACAGAAGTTTCATTTGTGGCATATGAAACGTAATTGAGGTCGTTCGTCATTTATAAAGATGATATCTTGAAAACACCAACACGCCTCCGTCAGAAAACCGCAAAAAAGAAAACAAAAACAGAAGTTTAGAAATTAATCTGTTTTGAGAGAAAATTTTAAGTATCTCATGGGAAGAATTGAGAAATGTAAATATATGGCATTTACAGAATTTCTGACAGTCAAGCTCTTTCGATTTTTTTGAATAATTAAATAATGATAATGAAATTAACAAAGTATATTTATCATTTTTATGACAATGAAACTTATACCCTAAATGCTATAATACGCCTTTCATATGCCATTTTGGTCAACAGTATTCTTCCATAGAAATAAAAAATATGGGAAATTGTAATTGAATATTTAATTGTTTGACGACAGATGAAACGTAATGAGAATTATTTATTTACTATTAACAGTACCAAAAGATTAAGCATTCTGTAATAATGCAAGCGGCAATATTTTTAATGGCTTAAAATTAGAAATGGAACGCCAAAATGATGAAATATCTTTAATCATAAAAATGTATTCTAAATACTTCAATTTCAACAACATTACATTTTTTATCATAAAGAAAAATCATGTTACATAGTCTTAATATGATTTGTATAGAAGAATTAAATAAAAAAAAAAATAAACTGTTACAAAATGAATGTAACAAAACAATTTAATATCTAAAACAATTAAATATTGTTTAAAATAATTTTTAAAAATAATACTTAATCTGCTTTTCTTTGTTTCAATTTCGACTTCGGAACGCAAAAAATTAATGCAAATTGTATTTTAAATAATTCTGTTAAAAACATATATAAATGATATTACAATTCAATTTATATATCGTGAAAATACACAGGAAATACAATTTCTCTGTACACAGAAAATACATTTGACGTTGCAGTAGTAAATTTTCCAATATTTTGATTAATTTTTGTATCTACTATTGCAAACATCAAACTAGATTACAGAATTTAACAAAATGTATTTGTTACATTTTTTGTTAATGTAAATTAATAATATTAATAAAAATAACTTCTAGAAAATAATTTCACTATAATGATATATGTTAGCAGATGAATAATATATTTATTTGAGATTACAAATGTAGAATTTAATTTCAAAATCAAAAGAATATCAGCTTATGTACTATACCTATGTATTATATATATGTAACATATAAAAATCATAAAACTGAAATTGTATTAACTTGAAAGCTGAAAAGTACTCTTGGAAAGTAAAAATCTCGGCACAAAGTTTAAAGGTGACACCCAGATTCGTACCATGGAAAATCCGTAGGGATCACTTCTCCGCATTTCTGTATGTTTGGACTACGACAAAGTTTTCTGTAAAACGACCTTTTGTGTCGTCCTTAAACTCTTAACGAATAATGGAACGTATTTGCTTTGCAACCATTGAAGACCAACTTTTAAATGAACGTAAACAATCGTCGATTTAACACTTACAACTGAATTTATCACGCTTATAATTAGAACTTCACATTTATGCTTAAAAAATTACATTTTTACTCATTAACTTAAACGGCGAAATTTTAACGAAATTTTAACGGCAAAACAATGTTCATTCAAAAATCTACTACTTTTCTTCTTTGTTCTTCTTTCAATATTTCTCGTCAATTAATATTTATAATTTAAATTAAAATAGTTTGATTTCAAAAAGTAATTGAACATTTCAAGTTTCTGAGATATGATTTTAAGAGCTTTTATTAAAAAAAAAGGTTTATTTAAAATGCAACATATGTAAAAAGATGATTAAGTGCAATGAAATGAATATTCATTCGATAAGCAAATGAAATAAGTAAAGCAGATTAATTTTCAGAAGAAAAATCATCATTTACTTGTAAACTGCATTCTGAAGTGAATGCATAAATAGTTAAATTTTGTTCAAATTGCAATGAAATTTTTAACGAGCGCAAAATACATTTGTCTTGATTTATTATTAATTGTCTTTTTCGTTCTTTAAAATTTATTTTTTTTTTCCTTTTATTAATGAAATTTTAACTTTTCGAGTTCTCCAATTTAAAAATTTTTTCTTACACACGCATCAAAAACACATTTTTTCTTCCCTCTAAAATGGGACAAACGTAGGTTTCTCTATCGAGGGAAGCAAAGCATTTATACATCTCTTTATAAATAGGAATACATTTGTCATAGGAAAATCATAAGAATTGTTCTGTATTAATGTATGATATAACTATTTTTAAGACGTGTATTATACATTCTAAATAAGGAAGTTTATTTTTCAGTCAGCCTTTCTAACATATATGTTACGAAAGTTTACAATTCACTAAATATGCTTTAATACCAAAGTTTAACTTCAAAATAGAGTAAACAAAATAGCAAACCAAGGAAATGTTGACAGTAAGTCATCAACGAAGAGTCACTAAATTAAGGTGATTCTTCAGTCGATCTCGCTGTTTCTCTCTTGCTCTAATGTATTTACCAATAACTATATCCTTATTGCACTTATAAAGCTGAAGAATCACCTTAAGATCTCTTGATTATGGACAGTTTATATGTGTATAACTTGTGAATAAGCGCACGTTTTCAACAAGAATTAGTGGGTGAAATTTAAATATTTTTTCCACGAAACAAGGATGTCATGGGATGTCGTACGGATGTCTACGGGATGTCATAGGTACGTCTTAGGTATGTCATAAGGCTGTAACAGGGATATCATTTTTTACAACGAAAACCATGACGAAGATGGGATTTATGTTTTTTTTTATAATCTATAGATACATTTACGTCTAATACACCGCAAAATTATAACATTTCACCTTAAAAATAAAGTCAAACTATAACGTTAGTTTTAGCATAAAAGTGAAATTCATCTTGCTGTTGGAAAAATGAATAAAGACGGTACGTCCGTAGTGACACATAAGATTTTGGCGCAGTACAAGGCAACGCATTAGAGTGAATTGCAGAAGACGCAGTTAGCGTGGAACTTGTGATTCCGAAACGCGCAGTTTGTCTCCCGCAGAGATGTACGACAATTGCAGCGAGCGCACGGCCAAAAGAAACAGCTGTGTAAGAGAACAGAGAGAGAAAGACAGAGTAGTTGATGCTGCAGAAGGGAAACAGCGATGGGTAGGGTGTGGGAGGACAGGCCGAGTGTAGAAATGAAGAAGAAGGGCTGCGGGGAAGCGGGTATTTCCACGGAGTGGTGCATTGTTCCCATCGTTCCTCGACGAAATGCATTGAAAGAGGGACTTGAATTTGGGCACAGTCCCTGTTGGAATCCGCTGACTTGCCGCCATTAAAGGCAGAGAACGAGAAGGTCCTCTGATTTCATTGTACTTGCCTAGCGAAGCGCGAGAGATCGACTCTTACACAAAGACGTTTGCCAACTGTTTCCGAACTTAGAAGAACGTATTAGCGTACCTATAAGTTGACGCTAAGGGATCGACTTCATAGCGCACAAATTCGGAAATAGTTTCTAGTTTACCTGATAACGAGGTACCGGCAAAGTAAGTGGGACAAAGTTGGGTGTGGGCGAACCAAGCTGAAGACAATTTTGATAGTTTCAACAGCTACCAATTCGAACTTTCCGTGTAATCCGCAAAATAACGAAAAAAGAAATGGATAAAAAAGAAAAGACGTTGGCGTCTTTTGTCGACTTTATAAATATCTTCGAAATGAGGGTCATTTAAACGGACGCGACGAAAATTAAAGAAAAGCCGTTCAACAACTGCGAATATGTCAGTCAGACATTAAACGAGCCGAGGATTTCTAACTTTTAACTCAAGATTTTTATCAACTTTCAGTAGTCAGCGTCTTCATTTAGCCAGGCACGTGACAACAGAAATGATGACGTTCAAGCTCTGACATTCATTAAATTTGAAAATATTTTGCACTGTCGAGAATTAATTATATTCGCCCGCTCTTATCCTTTTTCCTCTCACTTTATTGTTATTAGTTTTTATTATGTACTATTTTTATGTTCGTTGCGAACATTTGAAACTCGCCAAAGTACAGTCAATACGCGAGTTGTTGATGACCGACACTTTTTTCCTTCTTATTCCCATTTCCTTTGTTTTCTTTATTATTTCTTCTTCTTTTTTTTAACGAAATACGTTGAATTTCATCTAAGCTAATTAATTTCTTCGGAAATATCTTTAAGCGGATACTATTAGGAACACAGAACGTGGCTCGCCTGTTCATGACTTGTGTCAAACAAACCACAATAGTAGTTTGTGGCTTAAAACAGAATTCATAAATTTCTGGAATCTAAATTAAATGTTTCTTATTTTAATCTCCATAAACGTCACACATAATCTTAAAATGTTCATAAAGTAATTTGAGAAATGATGTATAAAGAATTATTAATTATTAATTATTATGTTAAATAAACATTGTTGTTTTATAAGAAAAATAGTGAAATTCAAGCAAAAGTAGGGTTGTAAAAGTTAGTGGTAACTAATTTGAACTACAGCTTTAAATCATATTTCAGTTTTAATATATAATACTAATGTTAAGTTACCAATATATGGTAGTCACAGTTAGAGTTAGAGTTACGGTGCATTTCACGTATTCAAATTTATTGCTAAAATTCAATAGTCTCTGACTTCAGCAGGAGACCCTTCGCTACTAACTCCGACCTCTATTTTCCTAATACGCAATATATTTTCTTATAAGAACCTAGTATAATGCACGAGAATTTAGCTACGATTTGACATAGCTGTTTTATCTAGTGAACCATAGTGTTCCTTACGTCATGGAACCTGAACCTATCTAAGGTTATAATTAGATTTCTTCGTAGGTAACCTGATGATAGAGAGTCGTATATTTGAAAAATCCTAAACAAAAATGTCCAATTTTCTATATAGAATTTGATAAATTATAAAATATTAAGTTTTTAATAATATTATGCCAACGTCGGGAAACGAAGTTGGCTTAACAACATTAGGCCAATATTGTATTTAGTGTTTTGCCAACGTTGATGCAAGATTTTTTTGCCAAAATTAATAGTCAATGTGTACCCGACATTGGATCGACGTTGTCATTCAACATTAACTGACCAAATTTTTTATAAATAAAATACTGGCGTAACCCTGGACCAAGGATGTATTCATGGTTGTTACGCCAACGTTGATGCAAGATTGTTACCCAACGCTTACAGTTACTTTTTAGCCGATATTCGACCGTATATATTACGTAGGGATGCCCAGATTAAATTATCGGCCCTATGTGTGCGTTCTATAGGCCCAAAGGTCAGCTCTACTTAGGTATAAAGCTCTACTTAGGTATAATGCTTTATCTGTGGTTCGTCTATATTGCATTAATGTAAATTTGAAAAAAATAAAAAGAGAAAAACGAACCCACGTCCCCAACGTGCGAGTCTACTATCTTTTGCATAGAGCCAACGCTGAATTAAAACTCGTAATGCTTTTTGAGAACCGCACTTGACCGCTCTATGTTCAATACATAAAAAATAATTTACAGTTACATATTGCTTAAATGTCAATCCATTGTCGTCTGCTAACGTCATATTGAATGACGATACGACCATTACTCAATAAGTCCATTTTTAGGATTTTGAACAAAATAAATTAAATAATTATTGAATAAATTAGTTAGTTAAATAAGTATAGAAATGTTCAGTCTTTTTATTGTAAAAAATATTTTATTAATAAACCCTTTTACAACTATTTTGTCATATACAATAGACAAACATATTTCATTCTATTCTTTATACGAAAGTATTTGTATGGCTTTATAAGGTTTTGCTATAGGCACAAATCTCAGACCACTAGATATGCGTCAATAATCCAAGCATGTAATCTTTAACCGCCTTTTGTTTTCTGATTGTATTTTTAAACTGAATTCAATCGAACCATCAGATTTGTGATGTTCCAAACGTTCGATGCATTTTAAAAGGTCTTCGATCTGAGGACCCGAGAACAATCGCTTCTTTTATCAGCAGCAAACATTATCAGTGTAAAGATATTACAATCGATCGGTTAGTGTCCTTCTTCTCTTGAAAACTTGGTTTTGCGAGTGAACGAGACAAAAGAGAAAGAGACAGAGATAGACAGAGAAAGCACGAGAGTGAGCAGTTTGAACCGTAAAAGCCAGCGCACCTGCTGACTTGCATGCTTCAACGGTCGTACGAATTCCATGAATTTCCGTTTAGTAGTGCACATATATGTATCCTACAGAGACGGGAACATACAAGAGAGCCTGCGCCAGTTAGGAGTACTCATTCGTTTTGCGTCATATGAGTGTCGGCGACCGAGACAAAACTTTTCATAATTACAATTTAAAACACGCATTTTTCTCGGTGTCCGCTCAGCATTATAGCGTCATTTCTTGAACTTGAGGATAGAACAAAAGAACGAAAAAGAGAAGCAAAAAAAGAAGAAAGAAGAGGCCAACAACTGAAAGTTGAAACTAAATTAACGGATGATTATCAAGAAGCTTTCATGCTTAATGTACGTCATCGTTGGCTGATAAAGTTTGCTTTATAAATTTCATCATGGCGTATAGCAAAGCAGATGATGAAGGCAAGACAAAAGGTCGCATAATCCGAAACTAATTGTAAAGTGATTAAGCCGCTCTAGTACAAATTATTCTGGATATTTTGTCTTGTGATAAGCGTATTTCGAAATTGCACTTATCTAATTGATTACGTAATTGGAGGAACAGGACAAGGCATTTAGCTAAATGTTTATTCGGCCCAATCCTGCACTTGCATGAGAATTCTGCGCTGCTTTAGGCTTTCTATTCATTCCTCCGACCGAAATTTGTGGTGTGTGTTCCTAAACTCCCCAACTACTTCGAGCATTTGAGCATATTGCTGAATTATCACCACTTTGGCGTTTCCCCCGCATTTACACATATATCTATACTTCGTGAAATATCCTGCTTCTAGCGTTAAACAAGTTTCCCAAATCAGGTCAATTTCGTTTAATCTGATACGACATTCAGGATAATGGGTTCTATATCGAGATTAAAGGGATACGCTGCTTTATCCTTCTCATTCCCCGCTATGTCCTCTTCGCTTCTTCCTCCCCGGTGCGATCCCTAAAAAGGTGTGTTAGAAACTTTCACTACCTATAAATTACGAGACTTTCGGGGATAATTCGCCTCTTGATTTGTATTATTTCAAACTATTAGCAAACCCAACATTTCTGATTCCTAACAAACAACAAGTTTTTTCCCTTTTTGCTGTGTTTGAGTATCTGTCCTTCTTTTTTCTTCGGTTATCAGTAATGTATAAAAAAAAGAGTCTTATTTTGTCGATGTTACCAAACCATCACGTAATGGTTTAAGTTTTGTTGTGAAGTAGCTTAAGTGTCGAGTTCAGAATAGACAAGACAAGGATATCAAAAAGGTAAAACATGAAAAAGACGAAGAAAGCCCAGGAGAGTTTTAACGTACGGTCAATTTCTCACAAACCATTCGGTCGGCTGCGACTCATACCATGTCTTAACTCAGTATCCTCGTCTTTTAACCCAACACTTCGTCAAGAACAAAAGCTTCTCCTTTCTATCTTACTAAAATACTTCTTGTACGTTCGGCAAAAACTGTATTCCGTCAGACTTTAAAACTCAATGATTTTAATTCGTCGATTAATTGTGACCAGCTTAAAAGCTAATAAACTTCGTAAAAGATCTGGTTTCATCAGTCATTTGAACTTTTATAATTTAATTATGTAATTTAAAATTAATTATATTAAATCATTTAGTCCGGTCAATTTTGAGTGTATATTTATAAAATGTGTGCATATTAAAGTACATTGTGGATGATTTATAAAATAATCAAAATTATGGTTTGAAGTTTTATCTTCCGCACGAAATAAATCATTGTTAACTAATAACATTAAATGAATCGCCGTGTAATAGATTGATCACAAAACAAAGGGAATTATTGCGCGTAGTAATTGGATTTGCGTTTATGAAGTTATCATAAAACATGAATAATGAAAATAGTTTTGTTACAAATCATTTGGTAATAACTGTATGGAGAAACAATGTATCAAAGAACGTAATTGTAAATCAATACACACAATAATTACCATTTGTATATTGAAAAGTGCCAAAATTATGGATATTAATTTATAACGTTCACAAAATTTCGTTCACTTTATGGTCATTCATTAATTAAAACACTACAATTTTGAATGCTATTTTGGAATACATTTTTAATTTAAAAAATGTAGTAAAATTTTCATGCTCGTTAATGTTTCGTTGTTTTTATTCATAATTAAAATAAATGTGATTTTGTGTTAGCCGTTTTATATTCCACTTCATATTTTTCGTTGTATAAAAATTTCTTAATTAGTACCAAAATCTGAACTGGAAAACACAACAGACTTTTTAATGCTTGTGCAAAAAAAGAAATTCACAAAATAAAATTCATAGCTTTAAATTCAAGTGCAAATTAGCCTACGTTGTAGCAAATTGAATGTCATTTGTAATAAAATCGTTCGATGAGGGATTTATTTTCATCAAAATGTGGCTTTTCGCCAGAAGCGCCTATCGATATCAAAATGCGGAAAGCTTGATCGTAAATATTGCAGCCGTAAACGAAACGGTAAATGAATCATAAAGTCACGTTTTAAGACTCGCGTGGAACGTGCTGTCTCTTGAAGGGGATGGCCATAACTTGGTAGCGTGAATTTAAATAATGCTATAATGTGTTTTCCTTTTATACATGTATATACGTTTATATATATATATATATATATACCATTCGCAACGAGACGTCGCATCGTGGCAAATAGTATTTTAAATGAGAATTTTCCAATCTAATCTTTTTTTGTTAAATAATTCCAATTTGAATTATTAATTACTTATACACTTTTTTTAATATATCTTGAAAGAATTATTACATAAAATCAATAATGCAATTTTAATTACATTTTCATTACAAATATTTTTTTAGTATTTACTATGTTTAATAATATTCTAACTATGTTAGGAATTGACAAATATTTTCGAAATTTTTTGTTATTAAATTCCTTATTTATGGAATAATATGCATACTTTATATGAAATTTCATTTTAATTAATAATGGAAAGAAGTAATATATAAAAGTAATAATAAAAATGCTTATTACAATTTATACTTTATTAGAGACAAAGTTAAATATCTGGATATATAGTTAATAGCCCGTATATTGCGGTTTTTATTTCCAGTAAAAAATAACACGAACTTACTATAAGCATGCACACAGAAAATTATTCTCTCAAAAATTACTATACTAGATAGTAACGAAGGGATAAAATTTGTTTTATATTTGTATTAGATATATTGAAATACCGTATTGTATAAACTCAAATACCCAAGTATATTGAAACCGGATTTTGATGGGGGCCCGGCCGGGCTATTTCCTGGCCTTACTAAGGCATTCACATGTGGTCCACATGAGTTTGTAACGCTACCGAGGGCAAGGTCCACATGGGGCAGCCATAGAGAATTTTTATGTGGTATTCCATTGAATACCACATAAAATACCACATAAAAATCCCGTATGGCTGCCCCATGTGGACCTTGCTCTCGGCAGCGTTACAACCTCACGAGGGCCACATGTGAATGCTTTACTATATCCCAAGTAAGAATTTTGATCGTATGTTCATGAGGACCATGCGGGAGGCATATTCTGGGGCCTTACAAGGTTTGCCACGCTATCGCCTTGCAAGGCATACCACATAACCATCATGAAATAGAAAAATGTACGGGAGATAAGGTATCAACTTTTATGCATCCGGAAGCTCCCCCGTAAAACTTCCACTCCTCTTCTACTAACTTCTTTTTTTTCACTTGTTGAAAAAATTAGTCAGCAGTCTTTTTCATTATACCAATCTTGACTTATAAAATATAACTTGTATTCTGATAGGAACTCTGTGTTATATGGCAGCCCCTGTAGGGTATGCCCTATGAAAACCATGTAAGGTCCTTGTATGGTTCACCAGTCGAATTATAGCAATATTTAAAAGGGCTTGCCATTATTAAATCTTAGGTGGCCCTCCTTATTCTATTGATATGGCAGGCCATGACGGGAATACCTTATATTAACCTTGCAAGGCCTTCAGTTGTTATTTATTGGGCACACCCTTTCGGGGATGCCTTTCGTATGCTTTGCGTGGCCCCTACATGGTGAACCCGTCAAATTTCAGCATTAATGACATGGGCTTGATAAGGATTCTAAAGGCGAACTTAAGTGAGGCTTTCTCAGGCATTCAATTGATATTTTAATGAAGAGTTCGGTAAAGTAAATCTGACTGGGGCCACATTAGGATTTTCATCTGGAAATGTATGCCAAGATGACCTTATACAAATCTAAAAGATTACTACCCCGATACTTGTGCGGCAGTTTTCATCAGGGATTCTAAAGGCGAACTTAAGTGGGGCCTGCTCTGGCATTCAATTGGCGTTTTCATGATATGTTCAGTATGGAGT
>JABFPJ010001985.1:0-21840 GCA_022817425.1 Gryon sp. ZL-2020
GTATATAAAAAAAAAAAAAAAAAAATACACACATATACACATTTCCACACATAGATACATACACAAATAAACACACATATATATACACACATAAACATACGTACATACAGATACACATTCCCACATATACACTTATACACATATGGACATAAACCCACACATACACGTATGAATATTCACACTTATACATACAAACAGCCATATACACACATATACACATTTCCACACAAATACACATACACAAAGAAACACACATATATATTCACACATAAACATACATACATACACATATACACATTCACACATATACACTTATACACATACCGATATACAATCTTTTTTTGTTTCAGGAAATGTCTATTTCTACGCCATTGAAGACAGAGACGTCAAAATTAAGAAAGAGACGTCGTGTACGATCGCCCGAGGCTGAAGGATTACCTGTACGATCACCAGAGGTAGGTTATACACATACCCACATACAAATACATATACATACCCATACACATCACTATTGCGATTTTCTATTTATTTGGAAAATAGAATTTATTTAATATATGATTAAATAACATACACATCAATTAGTCCCTCCGTGAGTCTTTGATTATGAAATTTGGTATGTTGTGCAAACCAGACGATTTTTTTATTATTTAATTTTTTCAAAATGAATCTAAGTCTTACTGGTGAACAAAAATAGTCTGTATTTTCTCGAAAATTTGGCTTTAACGCCGTGTTTTCATCATTACAATTAACCAATCTATTCAAGCTATCATCTAGACTTATTTCATTTTTTAATTCCTTTGTTTTTTTATCGGTTATTGCATGCAAACCGTCTCTGTCAACATGATTTAGTCTAATTGTATTGTTTATTTTTTCGAAATGCGTGCTCATTACATTCATTTTTTATTCCTCGTCATTTATTATAAATTTTTTTTCCTCATCGATTTTCATTGACTGAGGATTTAAGTTACTTCTCAACAAAAGCTGTTCATCAATTGCATCTATCTTCAAATTATTTATAGAAATTCCTCCTTTTCTGCTGAATATCTTATTAATTTCGGGAAACATATTACTACCATCCTTTATATTTACTTTACTTATCTTTTCTGACCAATATTTATTTTCACTTTAACTATATTCCAATTTCAATGCTGATTTGATATTCTTAATTGTGACTGTAATTTTATCTCATTTTGCTGATATCTATTAATAAGTTTTTGTAGCTTTCGTAAACGATTTATTAATTTTGTTTTGTGGTTATTTAATGTGTTTATTCTCGAATTTAAATATTTCTTTGATGAATCACAAAATTAATACTTTTCGGTTGAAAGATCAATTGCTGAATTTATTGTATCATTTATATAATCCAGATAATAATCAATTTCTTCATTTTTTATGTTTTTTGTTATTGATATTCTAATTGCTTTAGCATTTATATGTTTTTCAATTTTTTTCAAATCTATTGTGTTTAAATTATATCTACCCTTAATATTTTTTAATTCTATCGTTAAGTCATTGATATCAGCAAAAGACACATTAAAGTATTGACCTGCATGGTCGCTATTAGATGGAATTGTATTTACTTTATCATTCCTTGAATTTAAAATACTACTTCTCGAGTCGACAATTCCTAAATCTATGAGACAATCCCTAATCTATCTCCGGAGGCTGGAAAAGAAGTTTCTGAACTATATAGTTTTGCTCTATACATTATAGTGTTGTTTTTCAACCACGTATTTAAATAGATGCCACGAGAGTTACTGACTTTGTTTGAACATTTACAATGCTTTCCATTCATATTAGTTTTAGCATTAAATATAATATTAAGGTCACTTTCAAAATAACTTCTCGATTTTTCAGCTGCGTTAATGCTTATCACAAAAAAATTTTTATTATTGTTAAGCTTTATTTTTATTATTGTCTTTTAGATTATCTTGATTTGATTTATCGCGGATAAATTGATTTTTTAAATTTATATTTTTTTAGTCAACATTGCGGTACCGCCTCACTTTCTTGTACCCTACCTGTCATTTCTGATTGTGTTGTATTTCCTAAATACCATTTTATGTTTATTGTTAAGTTTAGTTTCGCTCAAAAGCAAAAAATCAGGTTTATAATTGGCTAAAAGATCCAAAATATCATTTCTCTTTTCATGTGATATCAATGAATTTACATTTAATGTAAAATTAATAAAACTTAATAAAAATAAATAAAATTCCTTTAAATTACATCCAATTTAAGGAATTTATACTATTCGGTGAATTGTGTGTCATCCTTTTCAAAAGTAAATTTTTCAATTTTTTCGATTTTACTAGTATTTTCATCTACTTGTTTTCTTGTCTCCTTACATCGCATCGAAATTGATGTTATTTTCTTTTTTTTCTAATTCAATAAACATTTTTTCTATCTTGAAACTATCTCTTGTTTGATAGATTGATGGAACATTTTCCTTATTGATATATAAATTTTATACATAATTGTTTATTTTTTTATAATTAATTTTTTATCCATGTATTTTCTCCATGAAATTTTTGCTAAGCATTTCCAGATGAGGTCATCCTTTATAGCTTGCTGGGTGACCAAAAGCATTACAATTCGCGCAAAAAGTTTTTGATTTGTCATTCTTTTCAATGTCTGTCGCAAATAAACATTCTCCCGGATCATGATCATCGGGGCATATAACGCATCTATTTATGACATTGGATGCCATCTTTGTTTTTAATTCTTTCCCATCTTATATGTGATGAGCGATATATTTTTCTTATATTAGGTTTCCCACCTTACTATCACCTGTCAATTGTATAATGAACGCTGGACCTCCTCTATCTGGCCTAAATAACTCTTTGGTGTATATCTTTTTAATGTTGACAATTTTCACTTTTCCTAATTTTCTATTTTCTATTTCAATTTCAATATTTTTTTCATCGTTGTCGTTATTTATGCCTTTTAATAATAATAATGTAATTTTATCAGATATCGGAGTATACGCGAAGTGCTCTATTTGCAAGTCATATTATTAACTCATTGTCATCTCAAAATATTTCGAGTCCTTCACGTATATCGCACTCTTTTCTGTATTTACTTTTTTGATCGCAAAATTATGCTCACCTAATTCTTCTAGAAATTTTTTACTTGAAAATTTTAATGATCGGCGGAGTAACTTGTTTTCGAACTCTTGTTGTCCTTTAAGTTTGAAGATCTCGTCCTTAGTTACCTGTCAGTGGTGGAATTTCTTCTTTTCTTTGTCGTGTTGTTTACTTACCTGCTTCTCTGTTTGTGGATTTCTACTTTCTGTCCTTTTTGTTTGTTTATCTTTCCGTTATATCTGAGGTGGCGTGAAGAAGTTTTCTCCTGCATCCGAGATTTCGTTGTTGTCGGCATTCATCATTTCGCTCAATATTTCAAACTTTTTTATTTTTATTTTATGTATTCAATAATTTGTTTTTGGGAATACCCATTACAAATGATCGAACGTTTAATGTCCGATGCAATCACAATATAACAAAATATTAGTATGGCGACTTCCGTTTGTTGATTATTTATTCACCCATATCGAATGATCTTAATTTTAATATATTAATAACTAAATAGAAAAATTTAACAGCATCTTCTTTGGTTTTTATAATCAATACATGTTCTACCTTATTATCACAATTAGAATTCGTATTTGTTTGTCTAACGTTTTTATACAGAGGACATACTGAGTTAATATATAGTTAATATATAGTTACATACTGAGCATGACACTGTTTCGTCGATCAGGTAGTTTATTTGTTATAAATTATGTTAATCGTGTTTCTACCAGCAAGCCTACACTGAGCTATCAATGTAATTTGGGTCAGAGGCAAAGTGCTAGATAACGTTCACGATTTAAAAATGTTGCATCATTAATCGATTTATAAATTTTACTATAAGATGAATGTATTGCTCTGCTAATATCATCCTCGTGAGATGGCCTTTTTATTACTCCATCGATTAGTGGGAAAGCTCGCTTGATCGTTTCTGGATTTTGTTGTAGCCATAGATAAGCAGAGCCTGTTTCTTGGAGTAACGTTTGTACCTAAACTATCCAATTTAATTTCTGGTTACCGTCTGTTGGAGATTCATTGTATTTATTTCTCAAAAGTTCATACATTCTTTTCTGATGGGATCCATTTCAAGTATTTTTATCCAGTAATTTAATGCACGTTTAACTATATCACTTTCCAATTAAGTGCAACCTGCTTCTAATCTCAACATGTATCCTGGAGTGGAATTTCGAAGTTGTAAAAGTTTTTTCAGGAATGCAGTTTCTGTTTCTGTTTTCAAGATTTCGTTTCTATATTTAATATCTCTAAACTTCCGGGTTTGCTGAAAATAATAACCTCGGTCTTTGAGTTCAATTCTAGACATTTTAAATTATGATACCTCTATAGTTTAGCGGATCGTCAATGCCACCTTTTTTATATAGAAGAATTACCTCAGATTCATACAAACTTTCTGGGACAACTTCACTGATCAGAGCCAAGTTGAAAAGTTCCACTAGATGTTGAATTCATGTTGGAGGTAATTCTTTATAAAACGAGTTAGGAATTCCGTCCGGACCCGGGGTTTTTCCATCTTTCATTCTCTAGATTGTTGTTATCACCTCTTGATATGTAATGATCGCGTCCAGTTGAGGGTGTCTACAGTCAATGAAGGAGTCTTTTTCAGTGCTTCGCGGGGGGAAAATATCGCTATAGAATTTGTCCATTATATCGCATGATAATGGACATGACGTAATTTTTTCAAATTTAAGTGTTCTAACCGTATCCAAAAATTTGTTGCTAATTTAACATTAGCCAGGTTTGATTGTTGCATGCTTTTATACTCTTTTTCTTCTTTTCTTTTTACAATTTTCTAAATTCTTTCCTCATTTCGTTGTATTGAATAAGTATCGCTGAATTATTTTTTCTTTGCCATCTATGATGAAGACTTTTTAACTTTTTATTTATTACTCGATTATTTAATACTCAATTGATTCGGAAACTCTTCTCTCTTACCGGGATCCCATTTGAATTTCGATTATTTCACCGAGTTTTTCAGTTTTTGGTTAGAAGTTATTAATGATTCACTCTGTAAATTGACCTTAACAGGTAAATGATCTGAAAGACCCACATTGAGTATCGAAAAGTCGTCCAAAGTCATCAATCCAACGATGTTGGTCCAGACCTTATCGATGACACTAGAGCCATTATTGTCCACACATGTCATATTGCCCTCTGGATCTGATACACTTCTACCATTAAGAACTGTCATTCTCACGTTTTCCAGCTCTCCATTAAGAATAGTGCCTTTTTTTATCAATTGATGTTGTGTATTTCGTTTGTGACGAAAATATGTATTGCCCTACACCTCTTCAGCTATCTGATTCAACAAAAGGAAGTCAACTGTTCAACTCTGTCTTCAAAATTATCTGGTTTCATATATATATTAACGATCAAACATTCCCTCCGGTCGATGGAACCTTCTTTCATTGCTATGAAAGAAGCATTTGTCTCAATAATTTTCGGGTTTTGAACACAATTTTTGTCGTATGGGATACACAATCCATCACTTGCCCTTCCTCGAGATCTTTCTTTAATCGCAAAACTTTCGATGCATGTAAATCTGAAAAAATTTGACGGTAAATTAGTGATTTCATCATAATGCCACGTCGCGGATATACATAGTATAATACATTTATCAATTTCACTTTTAAATTCGTCATTCGTTAAATTAAATACATTACTAAGGCCATGTGAATTATACAATATTATCCATTGAGTGACATATGCTGTATGTTCCTCGTTGGATAGGAAATTTTTATTGGGATTGGAATTACTATTTATTTCAATAGAGTGACATAATTTTACAATTTTCTGTTGTTATTCATCCTGTAAATCTGCATAGCTGTCTTCAATGATATTGAGATAAGCCACGAAAGTTTCGTCGGAGGTCCTTTGAGAATATGAATCGTTTTGCTGGTGTCCTTCTCGATTTGTCAAAAGTCCTGCTCCTTTTCTCAATATGCTAGTGACACCGTTGATCGTAATTTTCTTGTATCCAATTACCACTGAATTGACTTTGTTTTTTCCTTCTTCCGGTATTTTAGCCAGATGTTTTCGGATTTCGCGCTCCTTGATGGTACCGTTATTTCCGAAAAAGATGTCACTATCTTTTAATTTGTTTTTGTTTGTCATTATTAATCGCTTCTCCTCTAGATTACTTATTCACATACACATACGCATACCCATTACCATACACAAACACATACACATACACACAAACACACATACACACATACATTACAAAAGTAAGAATCTTTCTTAAAAATATCTATACTTTTTATTTATAAAATGTATTTATTTGTGCTTCTTATCATTGTTTTTAGGAAATCTCTTCGAGGTCTTTTGCGATAAGACAAATCAGACGCCGTGAACCAGCACCCCCGGGCGTAAGCCCGTTAGCTGGTACGGCGTAGGGTTTGACGGACGATGAATATTTCCGCCTCAACCGCAATCGGACCCCTACACCACCCCCAATCCTAGAAACAGTTTGGCGAACATACGATCCAACTGGTGGCCAGTATGAATCTACTCAGCCTCCTGGCAAAAATTGCTGTTGGAATTGTCGAATTTGAAGACATCGATATAATCGATGTCCTTTTCAAAAGACAACGTTTTGCCACGGATGTGGAATGCCCAGAAAAAGGCTGAGCAATTGCGATAGATGTCGTCCGGGGTGGTTAATGGGCATAACCGGCCCGCAATACCCTTACGGGGAGGAATTACAGCCTCCCAAATTGTCGAAAAGTCAGGTTATGGATCAATGGCGGAAACAAAACAGACAAACGTCGTGGGGTCGTTGCAAAAAACATCGTAATTGCGGGTGTTCTTGGCAGCCAATGCCTGAAGGTCGACCATCGAGGTTGCGGATCGGAGAGCAATGCTACGCATCGTCCCCGCATCACCCGCCCCCTCGTCACTGGCGAAAAGGACGCGATGGGCAGTTCCGCCCAAGACGGGAACAAGTTCTAAAAAAAAACTTTAAACGACGTTAATGCCTTGCCGTGCCGTATAATAAGCATAAACATTTATGGTTTTCTATAACAAACGTTTTATAAACTACTATTGTTAGGTTTTAATGTAAACATTATTTTCTAATACATTGAATTATATATAGTGTTATGTGTACCAGATTTTATCTTGAATATCTGTATATGAAATAATACTTTCAAATTTGCTTCGTTAATAACAAAAATTCTGCCGTGCTGTTCCGATGAATAAAATTCTTCAAATGAAAGTATATTCAATGACGTTTAATGAAGATTGACAATAAATTGGTTACTTGTGTTTACGAAATATATATTCAAGAGCAAGAAAAATGTCAGTGAATAAATATCTATTTTTTTCGAGTGTAAGTATCATTGAATTGATGTTAAAGACATATATCATTATAGCTTTTTATAGAATGAACGTATGTAAAATTCCATTTTGAATATAATTTAGTCAGAAACTGCAGTTACCTGCTTTAGATTTTGGAAAAAGAGATTTTCAAAGATGCGAGTGACTTGATTTAGGGACCAAGATCAGACTATTGGACAACTGCTGAAATGGACCAAAATGAATTCTGGATATGATGTACTCTGCAGCCAAGAAGCAGTAAAGCAATGTGACACTTTTCCCTTACAAGACGCTATATATGCTTGTAACTAATGCCATCAATAGTGACCTTCTTAGTGGATCTTATCGAGCAGCGTTAATCAATGGACAATGTGAAGTAAGGTGAGAATGATTTGAAGCATCTTTATAATTTTGTTAAGATGTAAGATTGAATCAATATAACTGATATGTTGTCTAAATTTAAATTAATTGAATTGTCAATTTTTTACAATAAATATTCTCTTCTTCATTGAGTCTAGAAATCTTTATCTACAAAGGTTATTATGCAATCGTTAAATATTAAGTCTTATCTCATTAAAATATTATAATAATATTTTTTGTTTTCCTTTTTGTTATACATTTTTAAATTACATAATTAAAATCTTAATAAATAACGCTATTTGGTATGGAGAGATTATAAAAACAACGCAATTGGAATCTTGTTAATAACCGCGTTTATTATAATGTGACTTAGTCGTGCCGACGATACATTTTAAAACTGATTTTAAACCAAATTTTGGGAAAGTACAATTCGAATGATGAATAAGGGGAAATAAGGAGAAGTTAGGGGAAATCGTATAACAGAGTGTTTACATCGTGTGTATGTGTACATTTATATGTGTTTGTAATTCATATTTCCAAAACTCCCCCTGAATTTAACCGCTTATCAATCAGAATCGTTAAATTATTACATTTTCTTTCAGTTCACAATGAGTAGGTAATTTACAGCTTTTACGATCTGTATAAGATTGATTAATTTTACATCTTGGAAGTTTTTTTTTAACGTCTAATTTCATTCATATTTAAATAAAACATTTGACAATAACAGAAACAGTGAATTTTGTATTATTACATTAAAATCGGACGTTAAATTAATTAAAAAACACAGTATTTTAATTAAGTTAACGTCCGATCGCGTGTATTTTCAACTGGACAATGGTTGGACATTTTGTCACGTTTATCACTCGCAAATCGTATATCACAGAGCTAAAGTCTTTCAATCCCAGTCCGCGAGCACACTTGTCAAACTTAGTTCCGGACAAGGGTTTCGTCAACACGTCCACGTTCATTTCTTCCATAGGAAGATACTTTATTTTTAGCGGGT
Source organism: Gryon sp. ZL-2020 (assembly GCA_022817425.1). Lineage (NCBI taxonomy): Eukaryota > Metazoa > Arthropoda > Insecta > Hymenoptera > Scelionidae > Gryon > Gryon sp. ZL-2020. Next base: position 8,764 of record JABFPJ010001985.1, read on the forward strand.
ACTCCAGTACCGCTTGTCTTATGAAATGGTGGCGAATGTCCACATGTTTCGTTCTTCCGTGGAAGACGGGGTTGTCTACCAGCATTCCGGCAGACTGATTATCGTTAAATATGATAATATTCGAAAGTTTGTTAAGTTCCTTCATGAAATTCCATAAGTAGATACTTTCTTTTACGGCTTCGGTGAGACTTAGGTACTCTGCCTCGGTGGATGACAGATCAACGGTCCTCTGCTTCCTGGAGCACCACGATATTGCGGTGCCACACAGTGTGAAGCAGTATCCCGAATACGATCGCCTGTCGATAGTGCAGTTGCCGCAGTCTGGATCCGCGAAGCCGATTATGCCCTCGTTGTTTCGAGTGTAAATTAACTTACGGTCTATCGTCCTTTGAAGATACCTTAACACGTGCTTCGCCGCCAGCCAATGTACTTCCCTGTGTTTGTTGTTGAACTCGCTTAGCTTGTTCACTGCGTGAGCGATGTCCGGGCGAGTGCCGATGGCCACGTACTGGCTACCATCGCCGTTGTCGTCTTCGACCGGAACGTCCAGCTGATTGGCGAGAACCATGGGGGATTTTACCGATTTACAGTTTGACATTCCAAACTTGTGTAGTACTTTTCGAATGTAGCCTGTCTGACACAACGGGACTTCGTCTTTTGTTCGTCTAACCTCGACGTCCAGACAATGATTTATATCGCCCAAATCTTTCACCTGGAACTCAGCTATAAAAATATCATCTACATAGATTAGCACAAAGGTCAAATCTTTATCTTAATCTCGATTATCTATATAGATGCACGGATCCGATGTTGTGGGCGTCATTCCAATCGATTAGTGTGTGTTGTTTAATTGTATGTACCATTGTCGGCCAGCTTAACGAAGTCCGTAGATGGCCTTGCGTAACTTACATACCTTGTCGCCCGCTTTCAATTGGTGTAACATCGCACGACATTTGTTGACCAGATTTTCGTCTCTCTCGAATTGGATCATACGTTGCAGGATTTCTGTCAACAATGTCGGCTGTTCCATATAGACAAGTGTGTCTATATTGCCGTTTAAATACGCCGTTGTGATATCGAGTTGCGTGATGTCCAAGTCGAAATTGACTGATAATGCCATCAGTAGCCGGAACGATTTCATTCTCGCTACGGGAGCTAAAGTGTCAATGAAATCGATGCCCGGCCTTTGAGCGAATCCGCGAGCCACGACCCTCGCCTTGCGTCGCTGCAATGTCCCGTCCGCATTGAATTGTTTCGCAAGGCTCTGCCACATCCGATCACTCGTTGATCAGCGGGAACCTCGACAATGTCCCACGTGTCATTCAACACTAGACACTTGACTTCTTCGTAGATGGCACTGAGCCAACTTTCCTTGTCGTCGCTGGACAATGCGTCGTCCATGGCAATCTCTGTCGCGGTCATTACTACACAGGCGTCGTCGGTCGACTGACATGGCATCTTCGGTATTCCTTCTAACTTGTTTTCTTCTTTACCTTGCCTTGAACTTTCTTCTTCGTCGGCCTTCGAACTTTCTTCCACGTCGACATTTTCCGTTTCGGCGATCACGTTACGTTGTTTCGGAGGTCTTCCTCTCTTGCTAGTTTTCACTTTTCTGGGTCTTCCGCGAGGGCGCTTCGGGACTGTCGCTTCAAGCTCTTCGATCGTGTGAATCAATGGATCGTTGCAATGAATCTCGTCATAATCAAATCCGTGCGGGTATTGGTGACAATACCCGCACTTATATTTTCTCTTCACATTTGTTTGTTCTGATTTGTCGGAGCCGTTAGCATTACCGCCAGCGCCACCTTTGTTCGACTTCTTAGGATTTTTTGCGAACGTTCTATTCTGTCTTGCAAACATGGCGGTACTGCCGTCTTCCCGCTTTTGTCGTCTCACTCTTCGACTATTTTAATTTCTAAGGTTTATGCGTCGGGCAGAGTGTCACGTGCCTCTATCGCCCACCTAAAATTTTCAAAATCACTGGGCAAGCTATGGAGTAGCATTATGGTTAACTCGCCATTTATCGTCACTTCCATTGAGTGCAGCTTGTGCACTGCGTCAACGAATTAGCACACCCGCGAACTTGCGACAATTCAGTCAGGTTGATGGCCAGAATCAAGTCTCCTTTGGCCTTCCGGTCATTTGCAAGCCACGTTTTCGCTGCGGCTTCGCAGCGCGCGAGTTCTTCGCCCTCGCCTCCGACGACGGGTTGTAAAGTTTCGCCCGACACATATCCCCACAGATAATTTTTCAATATAGCCTCTACTTTGATGCACCAAGTGTTGTAGTTATCACGAGATAACATTTCGAGACGGGCCGTGGTTGTCGCGTGCGCAATTTTTCGTGGCTGGCTATCTGTATGAAATTCGTCACTAAACCGAACTACAATTTACAGACTAATCGTTCGAAAGACGCGTTAAATTATCCGAGATTTGCAATTTCTGGGCCCATAACCTGTTGTAATGGAGAGATTATAAAAATAACGCAATTGGAATCTCGTTAATAACTGCGTTTATTATAATGTGACTTAGTCGTACCGACGATACATTTTAAAAATGATTTTAAACCAAATTTTGGGAAAGTACAATTCTAATGATGAATAAGGGGAAATAAGGAGAAGATAGGGGAAATCGTATAACAGAGTGTTTACATCGTGTGTATGTGTACATTTATATGTGTTTGTAATTCATATTTCCAACATAACATTTTATTTCTTTAATTTACACCTCTATTGTTCAGTTATTGGCATGATTCATTAAAAAGTATAATTTCTCCATTTTTCAAAGTAACTAACTTTCCACTCGCAATAAAACGTAATTTTTCAATTCTTGAAAAATTAAATTTTCTTTAATTTATGAAAAATTCATTTTTTCCCTCTTATGAGAATAAACAATTAAAGTAATGAAAAGTGTAAATTTTGACTTTTATTAAGTGAAAAGTTGTTTGATTTAGAAAGAAGTAAAGTTCTCACTTATTCATATTCATAGAGAATAATTATACTTTATTTGAATTTGTTGCCATTGTACTTTAATAACTATTTCAAGTTTTCAATAATACTTACTCTGGAATTACAGTAACCTACATCGGATTTTCAAGAAGAAGATTTTCAATGATGCGAGTGACTTGATCTAGTGACCAATATCTGAATATTCGGAAACTGCTGCAATGGACCAAACTTAAATATGGATATTATTATGATTGTCAATAGCAACATATTTTGCCGTGCCGTTCCGATATTTTGTTACATCTTTTCATGAAAGAAACATATGTACAATCTAGTTTTAAATAACTCTTAATCAGACATTGCAGTTACCTACATTGGATTTTCATTGGTTGTGGTAAGCGTAAGAAGTTGAGTAGTCTTATCAAATGTCGGCTAAGGTGGTTATGGGGCATAACCAGCGCGCAGTACTCTTACTAGGAGAAATTACGGTCATTCAAATTGTTGAAATAAGTTGTCATGACAGAAATATAAGAAAAAAACATCGTGGGGTCTTTGCAATGAACATGAGGATTGTGACTGTTCTGACAGCGAGCTTAAAGAACAAGGAGCGATGCAACGCATCGTCCTTGTACCACCCTTTTCTCTGGCAGACAGAAGCGATGGGACGTATCGCCCAGGATTGACAGAAGTTCAGAAAAAAAAATTTGGAGACTTTAAAGCCGTGCCATGCCGTTCATTACACATATGAATTTAAATATAAATGTTTATTTATTTAATAAACAAGATATATATAAATAATTGAAACATTATTTATTGTAACATTGAATATAATTAGTGTTGTGTTCACCAGACTTTATCTTCCGCGTACTATTACCGTCCCATTTTTCAGAATAATACTTTCAAATTAGAATTGTTGAAATCCAATTATTTTGCCGTGCCGTTCCGATATTTTATTTTATAATAGGGACATATGTAAAATCCAATTTTGCGTAACTCTTAGTCAGAAATTGCATTCACCGACATTGGATTTTCAAGAAAGACATTTTGAATGATGCGAGTGACTTGATCTAATGAATAAACCCTCAATATTCAACAACTGCAATGTACCAAACTAGATTTCGGATATGATGTACTCTGCAGCCAAGCAGCATAAAAGCATTGATGACAAAACTTTTCCCTTTCAATACGCAATATATTCTTGTAAGTAATGGCACCAATAGGGATCTTAGTGGATTTTATCGAGCGGTGTTTATCAATGGACAATGTGAAATGAGGTGAGACTCATTTAAAGCATCTTCAAAAATTCTTTATAATGTAAGATTGATTGAACATAACTGATTTTTGCTCTAAATATAAATAAATGAATTTTTACTTTTTTGCAATGAATATTATCTCCGTTATTGAGTCTAGAGTTCTTTACCCACAAAAAGTGAATATACATTTATTGCAAAATTCAATCTTAAGTGATTGTAATAGTGAAAAACTATTTATAATTAATATAATGTTTACTTACGATTCATTACTCACATATTATTATTATATTTGTTTTTCTATTCTATTATATCTTCTTAGATCATATATTTAAGTCTTAATGTAAGAACGTTATTTCTCCGAGAATTGCATTCGGTATTTCGAAGTTATATACCAGAATCTTCTCTAATATTACACTCTATCAAGCAAAATACAATCTTCCTTGGGATATATATTGCTTACTTTTAAATAATCAATTTGAGCAATCAAAAAGTACAATTTTTCACTGCTTTAATGTAACCAAATTTCTTAACATATCAAAATGTAGTTTTGCACTTTTTGGAGAATTAAATTTTAATTCATTAATAAAAAAATATATCTTGTCCCTTTTTTGGAAATGAAAATTCGTTTCAATTGAAAAAATTGCAACTTTGGTCATTTGTGAGTGAATTAGTGTTTGTCTAAGCAAAGAAGTGACGTTCTTACTTATTCATATTCAGAGAGTATAACTATAATTTATTTGAATTTGATGCCAATGTACTTTAATAACTATTTCAAGTTCGCAACTATTCTTGACTTGGAATTACAGTTACCAACATCGGATTTTGAAGCAGAATATTTTCAATGATGTCAGTGACTTGATCTACTGACCAATATCTAAATATTCGGAAACTGCTACAATGGACCAAACTTGATTATGGATATTATTGATTAATGATAACAACATATTTTGCCGTGCCGTTTTCGTTCTCCTCATGAGACGAAACTACTGAGCAATATCTGAATATTCGGAAACTGCTACAATGGACCAAACTTGATTATGGATATCATTGATTGTAGATAACAACATATTTTGCCGTGCCGTTTTCGTTCCCCTCATAAGACAAAATATATGCTTCGAACTAAAGGCACCAGTAATTTACTTCATAGTTGATATAATCGAGCAGTTTTGGTCAATGGACAAGCTGAAGTTTGGTGAGAATCATTGACTGCATCTTTATAATTTTGTTAAGTTGTGAGATTGATTCAACATGACTGATATGATGCCTAAATTTAAATAAGCAAGATTTCACAGTTTAAGATGAAATATTCTCTATGTGCTTGAGTCCAACGATCATTATTCACAAAAAGTTAATATACACTCATTGAACAAGTCCATCTTAATTCTTTGAAATAATGAAAAATTATTTATTATTAAAATAAGGTTTTTCAATGATGTATCATACATATATTATAATTATAATTTGTTTTCTGTTTCCTTATATATTCTTAGATTACATAACTAAAATCATCGATCATATCGATGTCCCTTTCCAAAGACGTTTTGCCACGGATGTGAAATGCCTAGAAAAAGACTGAGTAATTGTGACAGATATCGTCCGGGGTGGTTAATGGGCATAACCGGTCCGCAATACCTTTATGGGGATGAACTACAGTCACCCAAATTGTCAAGAAATGAGGTCATGGAACAATGGCGGAAATACAACCGAAAAACGTCGTAAGGTTACTCACGAGGTTAATCACGTTATTAAAATCTACGAAAAAGATATATCAAAAATAGGAACATTAATTATTATGGTAACATTAAATATAATTAGTTTTGTGTACCAGATTTAACCTTGCGTGTCTTATTGCCGTCTCACTTTTCAACATAATACATTCAAATTTGTTTCGTTAATAGCAAAAATTCTGCCGTGCCGTTCCGATAAATAAAACTTTTAAATGAAAGTATGTTCGATGCCGTTTAATAAAGTTTTACAATAAATTGGTTACTTGTGTTTAGGAATTATATATTCAGAAGCAATATATAACAATAGATGCGAGTGACTTGATCTAGTGACCAATAATTGCATTTCGTAGAAGCAGTTATTTTTCCACGGCGCTGTAAATTAAAATAGGGAAGAATATGAACGAATCATGAATATTATAAAGGTTTCGTATAAAAATATATTATTTAATAAATTACAAAAGTAATAAATTATCAAAATTGGTACAAAAACATAAATAGTTTTTCCGGATAGAATATTAAATATGCAAGTTACTATGCCAAAATGTAAAACAAGATAAAGTAGTTGCAGACTACAAAACATTTAGAGTTGTACGATATTAATGTAACATTAATATCGTCCATCAAAGCAACGTTTTGCTTTTTCAATGTGTTAGGGATCTATAGTCAGCTAATCTGGATCGTTTGGAATATATGGTAGCATGTTCTATCCTATGTATCCATTATTTGGATCAATTAAATTGGAGGTACAATCAATTATAAATGCATTTATAAATGTATTGGTCTTTATTATTTATGAATTAAAAATAAAATCATTTAATTATTATTTATTCTAGATCGGTATTGCAATTCTGTGATTGCGTAAGAAACAGAATTACAAGTCGCAATGATTAAATTGAAGAATAATATTTTTCACAATCGTAACTGCCCAAAAGGAAACAAACATCCGAAAATGGGACACGGTTCATTTATCCAGCTTTCAGACATGCACGTAGAGGTGATATAAATCCTCTGACAGCACGTCAGAGGATTTGTTATTCCTGGCACTTGACCTTTGAGCAAAAGCGACGTTTCTTAATGTGAAGCAATATAACGATGATTATGTTTTGCTGAATTTGCGAATGCCAGCGTCATCAATGTATGAGGACAATGTCTACGTTTATCCGTATGAGGAGGAAATGCAATTGCGAACTACTGAAGAAACAGTCATTCACGCAAAACAGGCACACGATACCAGAATTGAACAAATGGGAGTCAAAGGCCCATCAGCACTGTATAACTTTGTCCATGATTATGTCAATACAACAGCAGTAGATGATTTACACTGTGTCTTTCTTGGCGTGACCAAATTTCTGATGACACTTTTCTTCAGCGTGAAATACAGTACAGAAAAGTGGTCCGTATATCACAAGATAAACATTGTTAATAGACGACTACAAAGCTAAAAACCCCCCAATTCTGTGAAAAGAATACCACGCAAATTAAGTGAACTTACTCACTGGAAAGGATCAGATTTTATTCGTTTCCGATATTGCACGATCTGTTGTCAACCGAGTATTTTGAACATTATGTTCTGTTAGTTGAAGGTGTCTATCTTATAAGTAAAATAAGCAGTGTAACTTTATACATTATTATGTTAATAAAACATTTGTGGATGATTTACACTGCGTCTGTCACAGTAAAAAAGAGCATTTCAGTTCAAGCCGTACAAACATCAAAAAGCCTAACTGAGAAATATGTATTTAAGTTTGAAGTAATTTTCGGCTTGAAATTTATGTTTTTACGCATTTGCTGCAATGTATAGAAGCTTTCTTTTGAGATCTGTTCTAATGACATAATTATATAAAATGTAAAAAATTGCCGGATTTTTACATAATATTATGATTTGCCGTGCCGTTGTTTAAATATATAGAAAACTTCACACTGTTTAATAATTCTAAGTTTAATGTACAATCAGCACTGTATAACTTTTAACATGATTAACAGAACGGCAGTTGACGATTTACACTGCGACTTGCTTGGCGTAAACAAATTTCTGATGACCACTTTTCATCAGCATGAATTACAGTACCGAAAAATGGTTCGTATAATACAAGATAAACATTGTTGACTGAAGATTATAAGGCTTAAGAGTCCTTGTTTCTTACAAGCAAGTTCAGAATAAGTGCACTTGCTTGTGAGAAAACATCAACATTTGAAAATTGGTAATTCTTGTATTCGTTGCAGACATTGCATGAACTGTTGCCTACCGAACATAATGTTTTGATAGTTCTAGGTCTCTACGTTATAAGAAAACGAAGCATTTCAGTGGAAGACGTGTTAGCATCAAACATGTTAATTGAGAAATATTTGTTTATGTTCTGAGTACTGATTGGATTGAAGTTAATGTATGCGAACATTTCTTGAAATGTTAAAAAGCTTGCTTTTAAATGTTTTTTAAAAGACCTAATTATATATCGTTTAAGAAAGTGCAAAACCCTGATAAAACATCATAATATGCCGTACCGTACCACCATTTAAATATATAGTCAATCATACATTGTGCAATAATTCCAAGTTTAGATGTAAGTTCAACAATATAAAGAAAGTTACCAATTTAAAGGAATAATACTAGAAAAAATTATTACGAAGCTGGATTTTACAAACGTACACAACAAACGATAGATATTTACGCCAAGCACCGAAAAATTTTGTTCTTCATAATACCTTTAAAGTAGAAAGATTTTTGCCTTGAAAAGTGGTACTTTTACGGTAGGTATCAAGAAAATAGTTTTTGTGTCAAAGTAATTGTCAATGGTTCAAAATTGATTGCAATAATTTGGATGTTTCTAAAGCTATGTAGCAGGATTGTGCGGATGGCTGTTTCGACATGGATAGCTCTACATTCAAGTATAATACCATTAGTAAATAACTAAAGGCACCAGTACTGATCTTCTTCTTCTTCTTCGTATTTTTCTTCTGATATAACCGAGCAGTGTCGGTCAATGGACAATGTGAAGTTTGGTGAGAATGATTTTCAAGCAGAAGATATTCAATTATGCAAGTGACGAGTAATGTTTCAATTATTTATATATAAATAATTGAAACATTATTTATGGTAACGTTCAATATAATGAGTGTTGTAGAATTAATTAGTGAAACAGTGTTTTTCTAAGCAAAAAAGTAACGTTCTCACTTATTGATATTCAGAGAGAATAATTATACTTTATTTGAATTGGTTGCCAATGTACTTTAATAACTGTTTCAAGTTTTCAATAATACTTACTCTATAATTACAGTTTTCAACACTGTATTTTGAAGCAGAAGACTTACAATGATTCGAGTGACTTGATCTACTGACCAACATCTGAATATTCGGAAACTCTGCAATGGACCAAACTTGATTATGGATATCATTGATTGTTGATAACAACATATTTTGCCGTGCCGTTTTGTTTTCCTCATAAGACGAAACTACGGAGCAATATCTGAATATTCAGAAACTGCTGCAATGGATCAAACTTAATTATGGATATCATTGATTATTGATAACAACATATTTTGCCGTGCCGTTTTCGTTCCCCTTATAAGACGAAATATATGCTTCGAACTAAAGGCACCAGTAATGATCTTCATAGTTGATATAATCGAGCACTGTTGGCCAATGGACAAGCTAAAGTTTGGTGAGAATCATTGACTGCATCTTTATAATTTTGTGAAGGTGTGAGAGTCATTCAACATGACTGATATGATGCCTAAATTTAAATAAGGGAGATTACACTTTTTTAGATGAAACATTCTCTTTCTGCTTGAGTCCAACGATCATTATTCACAAACAGTTAATATGCACTCATTGAACAAGTCCATCTTAATTCATTGAAATAATGAAAAAATTATTGGGGAGGAACTACAGTCACCCAAATTGTCAAGAAATGAGGTTATGGAACAATGGTGGACATACAACCGAAAAACGTCGTAAGGTTACTCACGCGTTTAATCACGTTATTAAAATCAGCGAAAAAGATATATCAAAAATAGGAACATTAATTATGGTAACATTAAATATAATTAGTTTTGGGTACCAGATTTAACCTTGCGTGTCTTATTGCCGTCTCACTTTTCAAAATAATACATTCAAATTTGTTTCGTTAATAGCAAAAATTCTACCGTGCCGTTCCGATAAATAAAACTTTCAAATGAAAGTATGTTCGATGTCGTTTAATAAAGTTTTACAATAAATTGGTTACTTGTGTTTACGAATTATATATTCAAAAGCAAGAAAAATGTCAGTAAATAAATATCTATTTTTTTCAAGTGCAAGTATCTTTAAAGTGATGTTAAAGACATATAATATTATAGTTTTTTATAGAATGAACGTATGTTAAATTTCACGTTGAATAATATGTAGTCAGAAATTGCAGTTACCTACACTGGATATTTAAGAAAGACATTTTGAAAGATGCGAGTGACTTAAACTAACGACCAAACTCTCACTATGCGAAAACTGCAATGTACCAAACTGGATTTCGGATATGATGTACTCTGCCGCCAAGCAGCATAAAGTAATTGATGACTCATTTCATTTTCGGATTTTGCTTGGAAACGCAAAACGAAAATTGAAGACCGACGTTTCAGATTTCGTTTGCAAAAAAACAAAAAAGGCCCTTGTCCCATCAATTGACAAATACACCAGGACAGTTACTTTAATGTGCAATAATTTGAAAAACAACAATTCTGATGGAAAAGATAGAAATGAAAAACGAAAGAAAGTTCAAAAACAGAAAGACGAAGACCAACATAAAAAGAAAAGAACAGGACCGAATAAAGTCTTTAGTCAAAGTTATTGTTCATATTCAAAATATATTATATGGTACCTGAGATATTACTAATGTATAAGAAAATTAATAAAAAATGTTATTGCTTACATTATAAATGCAGGAGTCGCAACATTATTAATAAACAGTATTAAATGTATGTCGAAATGTAGTTTGAACGTGCAAATTTCTACATATAATTGCAACAATTATATGTAGAAATTTGAGTTATTTAAATTGTTGAATACCGTCTCGTATTTTTTTTGTGCAACGTCGCATTCAACACGAAAGTTATTCAACATTTGGACGTTCGGGGTAAAGTGATACATCAGTTTGTAATCATCAATATAATTTGAACTGTGCTTACAAAGTAGCTGCATTCTGCAAGTGCTGTTATTAGCAGATATCGTTATGATTGTTGATAACAACATATTTTGCCGTGCCGTTCCGATATTTTGTTATAGCTTTTCATGAAAGGAACATATGGAAAATCCAATTTTGAATAACTGTTAGTCAGAAATTGTATTCACCCACATTGCATTTTTAAGAAAGACATTTTGAAAGATGCGAGTGACTTAACCAATGACCAAACTCTCACTATTCGACAACTGCAATGTACCAAACTGGATTTCGGATATAATGTACTCTGCCGCCAAGCAGCATAAAGTCATTGATGACAAAACTTTCCCCTTTAAATACGCAATATATTCTTGTAACTAATGGCACCAATAGTGACCTTCTTAATGGATTTTATCAAGCGGTGTTAATCAATGGACAATTTGAAATGAGGTGAATCTCATTTAGAGCATCTTAAAAAAATCTTTATAATGTAAGATTGATTGAACAAAACTGATATTTGCTCTAAATATAAATAAGTGAAATTTTACTTTTTTGCGATAAATATTATCTCTGTTGGTGAGTCCAGAAATCTTTATCAACAAAAAGTGAAAATACATTTATTGCAAAATTCAATCTTACAATTCAACTGATTGTATTAGTGAAAAAGTATTTATTATTGCAATAATGTTTATTTACGATTTATTACTCATATATTATTATTATATTTGTTTTTCCATTCTATTATATGTTCTTAGATCATATAATTAAAGTCTCAATGTAAAAACATCATTTCTCCGAGAATTGCATCCGGTTTTTCGAAGTTATATACCACAATCTTCTCTAATAGTACAGTCCATAACTCAAAATACAAACTTCGTCGGAATATATCCTCCTTACTTTTAAAAAATCAATTTCATCAATTAAAAAGTAAAATTTTATCACTGTTTCAATATAACCAATGTTCTTTACACATTAAAATGTAATTTTGCACTTTTTGAAGAATTAAATTTTCATTCATTAATGAAAAAGTATATCTTGTCCCTTTTTTAAAAATGAAAAATTTCACTTATTCATATTCAGAATGTATAATTGATACTTTATTTGAATTTGTTGCCATTGTACTTTAATAACTATTTCAAGTTTTCAATAATACTTACTCTGGAATTACAGTTACCTACATCGGATTTTCAAGAAAATGATTTTCAATGATGCGAGTGACTTGATCTAGTGACCAATAATTGCATTTCGTAGAAGCAGTTATTTTTCCACGGCGCTGTAAATTTAAATAGGGAAGAATATGAACGAATCATGAATATTATAAAGGTTTCGTATAAAAATATATTATTTAATCAATTACAAAAGTAAAAAATTATAAAAATTTTTGAAAAAACATAAATAATTTTTACAGACTGCAAAACATTTAGAGACGTTACATTGATATCGTCCATCAAATCAACGTTCTGCTTTTTCAATGTCTTAGGGATCTATATTCAGCTAATTTGGATCGTTTTGAATATATGGTAGAATGTTCTATCCTATGCATCCATTAATTGTATTTATTAAATTGGAGGTAAAATCAATTGTAAATGCATTTATAAATGTATTGGTCTTTATAATTTATGAATTATAAATAAAATCATTTTATTAATACTTATTCTAGAACGGTATTGCAATTCTGAGATTGCGTAAGGGACAGAATTACAAGTCGCAATGATTAAATTGAAGAATAACAATTTTGACAATCGTAACTACCCAAAAGGAAACAAACATTCGAAGATGGGACACGGTTCATTTATCCAGACATGCACGTAGAAGTGATATATTATTACGTCAGTGGATATTATTAATCGTTATGATATTTGGCCATTTTACCTAACAATTAACGAGTTGCCTGTACAACATCGCTACAAACAAGAAAACACGATTCTTGCTGGATTATGGTTTGGCCCGCAAAAACCTAATGCAAATTTATATATGAGTGCAATCTTAGATGAAATGAAACTTCTGTACGATGGCGTTGACTT